>JARJCM010000236.1:0-163402 GCA_029233265.1 Mycena alexandri
AACATGGCCGACTCAGTTTTTCTGTCTCGTGCAGCTGAACCTCGAGGGAAGGCAAATACTAGAATTCTCATAGGTCGGATGATGAGTATTTGGAAGGGGCCAAAGGATGTGGCTTTCAGTTGTGAGAACTTTGGTCAACTCAGTTTTTCTTCTGCGCGCATTTTGACGTCGAAGGAGTGTCAGTCGTTGGATTCTCATCCGCGTCAGCTCGGCGCTCGACGGCACGCCATCAGCGGGCAAATCCGCATCATGCCAAACGTCCGGCAAAGTCGGCTTGACGGACCGGGGCCACATCTTTTTTCTTTGCATCTTGAAGACTTCGGATGTCTTCCTCAAGGTCTTCCCCAGGCGCAACCACGATGCAAAATTACACCGGGACTTAAGCAGCGCAGGCCGGGCCATGGAGGTACCACATCGCCTCTTCGGCCCGGTTGAATTCCTTCAATTCATTTAAACTTATTCGCCGTCTTGTTGCCGCGAATGTTCCGATATGATTCACAGCCGTGATGCCGAGGGCCCTCCACCCCGATTGAATTATATCGGGAACACGGCTTTACATTACGCACCAACTGCCAAATTGCCGGCTAACAAATGCGACGTCTCCGCCCTCCCACCTTACCCTCAGAGTCAGGACAATAATTATTATACTTAGCTACTTGTTTCGACTTACATCAGCCATTTAACAAATTTGTTGCGGTATTGTAGGCGTTGTTTGGCGTTTTCGCATTGTGGACAATGCCCAACGCCGCAACACCACAACGCCAAAAATTATATTACAATTTTGTATTCAAATGACAACTTTATCTAGGTTAAAAGTTCGTGCATATGGTGGTCTGCGTAGTGATTTACAAAGTAGGTATTAAATGCGTCCAGTGAATCAGAGAAACGAAACTCCTCGGGGAGCTCCTCCGTACCATAAACACCAATTAAATGACCCGCGCGTGCGATTGCGTCCACGGTGATCACCTGAAGCGACGGTACCCCACCGACATACTCCGGCTCCACCACCCACATCCCTGTGTCGGGATCGGGAGCATCGCCCACGGGAACAAACCAATGCACAAGCGCGCATTGGTATTCTTCCTCCTGGAAGTCAAAGGAAAAGAATAACATGGCGCGGCCTGCGATGAGGCCGCCCATTGCTTGGCCACCCACGTTGACGAGCACCGTATCGCGACGGATGTAGCCGTGCCAGTGGGGATTTGAGCGGATACGCTCGCGATACATGCCCCCCGCACCACAAAGATCACTCGGCGCGTAGAAGCGGGCGATCGCGGAGTGATGTACAGTGATCTGCCCCTCAAAAATGGGGCACACGTGCAGTGCGGGAGGTATGGCACCGTTTGCGAGGGGGCCGTGGACTTCGGCATGCAGGAATTGCCGGAGGAGGAGGGGAAGGGTGGGCTGCGTGATATGGGCGGCGAGGGCGGTGAGGTACTTGGGGTATCCGCGCTCTGGGGTAATGGTCAGTGAAAGTTAGCAGGTGGGGATATCATACGTACGGGGTGTGGGTGCCAGCTCAATATCCGACAGCGAACGGGGCCCATGTACGACACCGTCATCGTCTTCTTCGTCATCCTTCTCCGCAGCTAGGGCGGAAGCAGCTTCCACCGCTTCCACCTGAGGCTTCAATCCAGCCAAGACCATCGCGGTGTACGAAGACGTCGTACCAGTCATCATGCCGCGAATGGTGAAGTTGCGGCGGGCCGCCGCGAGCTTATCCAGTCGGGTGAGTGTTACAAGCATCTGCGGCAGGGCCTTGTAACGACTAGAACGCCGCCACGGCTCCTTCACGGCCTTGATGTGCTTGGACTCCGTGATCGAGGAGCAGAGGCCGTTGGGGGAGGCAAAGAGGCGGATAGAGCGAATGTAGTGTTTTAGGGAATGTTGTCGGGGGAGGGATATGTCCATCCGGACGCCACAATCGATGAAGACTTGTCGGTATTGATGGAACCGGTCGAGAGCATTTTGAATTCGGGTGAGTTCAGGGGCGGAGATGGCGTTGCGGCGCACAAGGTAACAGAACTCCATAAAAGCCGACAAGGCCTTCATCATGTCGGAGGGAAGGTAACCAGCGACAGCGGCGAGATAGATCTGTGAGCGGAAGTTAATACCCTCCTGTCTAAACACATGCAAACACTTGCCTTCATTAATGCTTTCGAATCGTCGCCGGTCCACTGGTGAAAATCTCGGCCATCCGGGAACCTGCGGAGGCCAGGAAACTCAGGAACCGCCGACAGCCTGCCCGACGAAAGCATTAGTGACATGAATCAATATACGGGGAAGGACGGTACGGCGTACCGCCGATCAATGTCTTGGATAATTGCTAGCGCGCGCTTCTCGCCGTAGGTGAGGACGAGGTACTCGTTAACCCAGCTAACGAGGTGGTCCTTGAAGGTCCCCTTAATGACCTGGTGCAGTAAGTCGGAGCATATGAGCTCGTGAATATCAGCGCGCGGGAAGCCATGGGTAAAGGGCTGTCAATAATGAGCAGGGAATGAAGCGGGGGTGAGAAGGACTGACCACAATGTCGCCGCGAACACCGTAGTCGTCCCAGAGAATCCCGGGATCGAAGCACGTTATGAGTGCTTCGGTCTTGGTCTTGGTGCGTAGACGGGCATCTTCCGCATCCCCGTCGTCAAGATGGTCGGGACGAGCTTCGCATCTACACGAGACCGCAGTGAGCAACGGGAGGGATGCCGAAGGAAATATTACGCACTTCGGACACCAATTCTGGACGATACCTGCAAGCCAGACTTGCTCTGGGTAGTCCGCAATGTACGGACCAAGGCCATAGATTACTCGACGGAAATGGCCGTCGGGGCAGCGTACAATGTCGGGTGTCGTCATGTACTGCTTCAGCGGCTCGAAGACCCGCGCTAGGCTGGCGTGATACATTTGGCGGACGAACTTTTGATATGCGGGCTTCTTTCGATGTTTTTTGCTCGCTAAGGTGCAGGAAAGGTGAGTAGACATTTTGATTGGATTGGGAACACGACATACTCTTGGGAATCGCTAGGAAAGCAGCTGGAAGTACACCATTGCCATGCGCGCGGCGCGCGGTGCCGGTGAGAACACCGGGGGAGATGTACACCGGGTGGTATTCTTGGTGGCCGGTCGCGACAGAAACAGTCGTTTTGTCACTTCCTGCGACGGCGGCGACGAAGGCGCACCCATGGTTGGCGGGGTCTTGTGTTATAAGGTCCTGAAAATCAAAGTTAGTACGTCTACCAAAGGCAGACATGAATACTCACTGCCTGTTTCCACGCCCAATCTCCAGACATGAGGTTTGACCAGACTCGATGCCCGCGGTGATTGAATTGGCGGTACGGCGTGTAGTCGATGCTGTTCTTGAAGGTCGAAGTGCCGAGCTGCTCATGAAGCACCTCCCGGGCGTCGCGCGCGCAGAGCTCATATGTTTGAGTCATCCAGCGCGGGGGTGTTCCTGGTGGTAGCGGGCCGGTGTAACGGATATGGTAGGTTTTCCAAGGCACTCCGCCGTCGCGGATGCGATCGATGTCGGCGTATAACTCCTTAGTGTTCTCCCATGGAGCCGAGCCCCCGAACTCGCGAAGAGAGGCCGCCCAGATGTCGAGGGCGGTGTTGATATTGCCCTCGGAGGCCTGCAGCTCCACAAACTGGAACTCAGCAAACGCGAATGCCGCGCGCGAGTTAAATGGTTCCCAGGCATCTGGGTCCTGACCGTCTTGCGGAGGAGGCGGAGGAGGCGGCGGCGGCGCATGCGGCGGTAAGAAGTTGCCTTGAGCATTGCAGGGGAGTGCTGAAACAGTTAAATTAGTGTGTTTAATGCCATTAATGTCAAAAGACGTACCGTTTGCGAGCGGATGATAGCGCCGCTGGAAGCTATTCTCGTCTTCACCCTCAGGGGCGGGGGTAAATTCACGATGGGCGGAGTTTTGATGTCGCGAGCGCCCTCGGCTCGAAGTAAAATTCTCGAGACAGTGGGGGCAGGTATAAGAGATACCATGGGTCATGATGGCTAAGGACAGCGGACTTAGAAAGAAAAATGGTTCGAGTTGAGACACGTGCTCACTTTCACCGCCACGTCTCCCTCCATTTTTCACCTCCTCCATGGCTCGAGGTCGTGGCCGTGGCCGTGGCGCCAATACAGCGGCAGCGTCGTCTCGCCCTCACCAGAAGCGCCCTGCATCCCCCGACTCTGAGTATGACGGTGCAGCACCAGCCAAAAAAACTCGTACCAGCAAAGAAAAAGTGCCCATGGAGCCCCGGCGCGCGCCTTCGAGTCGTTCCACCAAAGGCCAGATGGCTGAAAAGCCCGACTTCGAGATGACCGTCACAAAAACCTATCGCAGCCACGCCGAGGTCGAGGGCGAGAAGCAGCGTCGAGCCGCGGAGGCCACTGCGCGGGAGCAGCGACTGGCTGACGCGATGGCAACAATTGCCGCCCTCAACGCCGAAGCCGACCAGGCTGCTGCAGAAGAGGAGAACGACGCCATCGACTCTCTCGGTGACCTGGACGACGAGGAGACCACTGTGCTTGAATTCACCGAAGAAGACTTCGCCCGCATCGAGAACGATGACGCTAACGACTCCGCGGATGAGTATGCTCCCAAGGCCAAGGTGATTCCATTGCGCACGTATTCTGCTGTCTGAGTCTTGACCGAATCTCGCAGAGTCAGAGCAAGAGCACCGTGGTCGCCAAAAGCAAGAAGTCCAAGCCGAAAAAGGGGGAGACGAGAGCGGAGGTGGAGGAGCTGACGAAGGCGCTGAAAGCTAAGGGTGTGGGAGGAAAGAAGAAGAGTGTGCAGAACAGGTGAGCGTACAAACGCCGCATTGACGTGTTACTGATCTTGACTTATTCATAGCGATGCCGCTGCTGCATCTAAGAGGGCCGGCCTCTCCGAAACCTTTCTCGCAACCAGCGCGCAGGCCAGCACCTCACCAGGAAAATTTGAATACGGTGGATTGACCGAAGAGGACGCCGAATCGACTCGTCCCGACTTGGACATCGCCGCGGCGCCAGCAAAGCGGATCAATGAGGCGAGTGCTTCCCACTTACTGCCCTGTATCCCACTCACCTGTTTCTAGCTTGTCGTTGTCGTCTCATCGGACGCCGAGTCGGACGATGATACCCCCATTCGAGCTCCAGCACCAGTGTCGCGCCCTGTTCCCAGGCCTCGTTTTGCCGCACCGAAGGTCAAGTTTGAGCCCAGGATTCCAGCGCTGCCAATCGCCTCCGAGACCCCGATGCCCAAGAAATCGAAAAAGAAGGTCAAGCTCGAAGCGGAGTCTTCGCAGGCGGGTTTCTTTACTCCGGACACGGCGGCAGACGTGAAGGGATTGCCGGCGCTTGTGGCTCCGACGTGGGACTCTCATATGCTGCCGGCAATGTACCACGATCTGGCCTGCTCTCTGGACCCCATCTCCTTTACCGCGTGTGGTGACAGCGCCGCCTCACGGGATGCCGCGGTCCAGGCAGTACGCAAGGTCGTCAACGAAGTTCACCCCGGTAATACATTGCCCAAGCTTGTTTGGGGCGATAGAATATGCAGTCGGGTACGTCTTCGGTTCCTGGCTGGACATGTTAATAACCGTTCCTTTTAGATCGTATCTCGCGTTCGCGAGCGTCGAAGCCTCATGGTGCAAGCAGGCGTCAACGTTGTTGATGCTTTTTTCCAGACCAAGGAGTATATCGGCAACCCTGTTGCGATACGTGAGTATGCCAGGTACGCGATCCGTGGTAACGGTCCCGCGTTCTGGAAGGAGCCTACGCCTCTCAGCTCGCCCCGAAACGCCAAAGCACCCGGTTACATTGTACGTGAGTAACACAAATGTGATCTTCGCTCACCACTTTCCGCTAGCCGCCCGACGGTTACATGGAATCTCCGATGATACTCGGTGCCGCTTCAGATTTCCTCAAGACTGCAGAATTCACGATCCCCGAAGCAAACACTGACGGCTCTTTTGATTCCAGCGAGTTGCCGACGGGTCTGTTCGGCCTCATTGCCGCGGGCGTAAGTTCCTCGGTTTTTTGACTTGGTGTCCGTGTCCGCTAATTGCCCCACTAGGTTGAGCGCGGCCTCAAGCGCTACGTGGCAACCGGAGTACGTCAAGAAGAACTCCCCAAGTTCACCAAAGCGGTGGGCGGCCCCAGAGTCGCCGCGTACATCACGAATATCCGGCGATTCACCCGCACCCGTTGGATCAGCCTGCTCACCGCCGCCCGCCCCACCGCAATTGCTCCCCCCGCTTCCGACAAATTTGAAGACGAGTTTGACGGTCTCACAGAGTATGCCTACGTCCCGAGCAGCCCCTAATACGGTATGTATATCACCTTATCTGGGCTTCATTTGATTTTGACTCCCACATTAGTATCTCTGCATTTCGTTGCCCAAAATGACTCGCTCCCTCCTTTTCGTCTTTTCTAATACACATACACGCCTCCTACTACATACAAACTACACATACACGCTGTACTTTTCGAAAAAAAGGCCCCCAAAAAGTTGCCATTGTGGTGTTGTCAGGCATTGTGGTGTTGTTTCGTCAAATCTTCAGCGGCATTGCCTGAAAAATTCCAAAAATTGTGGCGTTAGGCATTGTCGCATTTTCGGGCATTTTCGGCCGTTTTTTGGCGTTGTTTGGCGTTGTACAATGCCACAACAAATCTGTCAAAAGTCTGATGTAACCTGGCTGTCCTGACCCTCCTTGACCCTCCTCTACTCTCCTCAGAGTTTTTCCGCATCAAACTCTTTGACTTTGTCAAGTTGTGGTGCGGATGTGGTCTGTGCGCACGATGACGCGCTCACTAGATTCCATACATACATCCTCTGTGCATGTCCTTGATGCATTCATCCAGGCAAATTTTCAGTCTGGTTGACGGTGAATGGCCAGCGCGGCGCCATCAAAATTCGCAAAATTGCACTGTTTAGCGGCGATCCGGATTCCGGTGCCGTACGGACGTGGCGCCCATGTCTCTCCATATCGTATGTGTTCTGGTGGGCCCTAACATAACACCCTTTATGCAATATTCTGCCTGTAGTGCTACATTGATGATTGTGCAGCAGTGATCAAAAATCGCAAAATCTCCCTATAGGACCAAGGGATGGGCTCCCTCATCGGTATATTGTATTGGCACTGCAAACCCCTACGCTGCTCCTCAGCCCGATCAACCTATCATTGCGTCCACCGGCGTGCAATGAATGCACAATCAAATATCGCAAAATTCCCTAATGGGACAGTTAGTAAGCCCGCCCCCAAGTGTTCTGCCAAACAAGCAACCACATGTTCGACACTGTTGCTAACGACGAGCTCGCCCTCTCAACGACATTGATTGATTTTTGATGAAATCTCCGGAGCTCTAACCCCAAGGATTTTCACTTCTGCGTTGATATATCATGGCAGACTTCTGGGGTGAACTCTGTATATAACATGGCCAAGCTCAACTGAGAGACTGTGATATATCATTCCCCCAGGATGTGGTGTTACCTTCCCCGGTTCCTTCATTGAAGGCCGTCTCCCTCTCCTCAAGAAATTGTATATTTCGTTGTACGGTGACCTCGCCAGCCCTCCAACCCTCGTCACGGCATTCGCTTATGCACCTCAACTCTACCAGGTGCACCTCGACGGTGTTACGCTTCCCTGGATCACTCTTCCCTGGGGACAACTGACGTGTCTAGGTCTCTCCAACATCAATGCAACCCATTGCGTGCACTTCCTGCACCAAACACCTAACCTCGAGACCCTTACCGTCGCAGACATTGAATACGACGACATCGCCCCCCCACCCGTGCGGTTAGCCCACCTCCACACTCTCAAATTCCACGAATACCAGCGAGATATCACTCTTCTCGACCACCTCACCCTGCCGGCCCTGGCCAATCTTGAGCTCCCGGCCGCCGACTGGAACCTGACTCAAAACTGCATCGACGCTGTTGCGCGCTCTTCCTTCGCGCTGCGTTCCCTCGTCATCACCTTCACCGGCGCCAACGTTCCTTTCGACCCCATCCCATATCTCCGAGCCGTCCCCACCGTCTCCGACCTTCGCATCCGCGCCGCGGAGTGGGGTGTTCACACTTTGAGACACTTCTTCAGGGCCATGGCCGAGCCGGGCTTTCTCCCCAATCTACGCACCCTCTCATTCAACCCGTTCCCTCACTCAATCGAAATACCCTACGGGGACCTCGCCGCGTTTCTCGCCTCCCGATGGCACGGACGCAGTAACAATCCAGGTGATGCCAGACTCGAGTCGTTCGAACTCGTCCTGGCGCCGGAGCTGGATTTTGATCCAACTACAGAATGGCTTGGATGCCTTGCACGCGTTGGAAGCCGATGGGCCCAAGCTCAATATCCGGGGCCTTCACAAAATTGCGGGCACGGTGAATAATCTCGTTCTCCTACGCGTTCTTTTGACGACGACCGTATATCTGCAGGTCGATGCTCTTGCGATTTGTCCACCCTTTGATCGTCGCCGATCCTAAATTATCGGGTTCGGCGTGAGGGTATGTATGTTTCTGCCAGGTTTTAAATCCATTTCGTTCTTTAAATCCATTTCATCGTTCAATATGCACATGCACTCACATCTCCCTTGGATTTTGACGCTCTCCTGATGCTTGAAACCACTGTTTACGCCAAAGTTTCGTGGAAATTAATTTGACGCAGCTGCCGCTGCCGTGACCACTTTCTGGGGTGTTGGGCCCGAGCGTGAACTCATCAAACTTCAAGGCTTACTTTCCACCACCTCCTTGGTTTTTTTTTCCCGCTGGCTACCTGATGTGGCTTCATGTTAATTGCAGTCCTCAGTCTACGGCTTCAAATCAAGCGGAAACCTTGCTCTCAGTACTAGATTTTTGGTCCACGACTTTTAAGAGGTGCAACTTAAACTCTCATCAAGATGCGGGTGCATAAATTACAGCAATGGAACTAAAAGCTAATCCTCGATTCAATATCCCTCGCTCTTCATCTCCAGATTCACCACAGTCTCCTGCCACATCTTGGCGGGGTACACAGGTCTCACCTGGACGACGATTGGCAGTCCTCGTAGCCCCGTTGGGCTCTCAGAGACAGAGTTCTTCCGATACGTTGCAAGCAGCCTGGCCTTCGTCTTACGCTCCATTTCCGGCCACCCATCGTCCTCCTGAGAGGTCTCTTCACGCTCCGTGAACGTAAGTAGGTGCTCAATCCAGGTTTGGCCGTCTACAGCATTCTGCTCTTCCACATGGTCGTACGCCGCATCGTCGCGGAACTCAGGGAGAACGTCCTCGCGCGAGCACGCCTCGAACGGGCCGTAGTATTTGCGCCGACGAGGTTTTTGACGACGCACGACGGGCACAACTGCGGGGCAAGTGGGGATGTTGGCGTAGGTCAGCGGTGAAGATGGTGACGACAGCGGCGGCAACGATTGCCATGCCATGGCCACGGTAGGGTTCCCCTCGCGACGAGAGCATCGAGAGGTTTGGCCGCCAGTCAGATATTTCGGCGACCGCGAGTTCGAGGGATGAAAATCTGAGGCACGGGCGAGGTAAGGATAGGTTCTCGTCGGAACCGGGTCGTTGGAAGAGCTCGCCGGCGGCGAATATCTCAAGGCAAAGTCATTGGGCGCGGTCTGCTCCAGATGGAGTGGGCGACGGGTATCTTCGAGCTGGCTGGTGGCACGGTCTGCGCAGTATGGGATCATGGCGGCGTGGTGAGATAGAAACTGTGGGTGGCATCCTTCTCCTCGACAGATTGCGCGTCGTTCACTTCCAATCGGCTGGGGCACAGCGCGTCCCCAGCCGTTGGTGGTATGTGCAGACCCTGCGTTCAATATCACCGTCGAGAACACGGCGCCGCGCGACATCAAGGTCAGTGGCACTGGGTGCGTCTGCTTCCGTGGCAGAGGGACACTCCCTGCGTTCAGCTCTGCCATGGAAAAGCGCGGCCCCTGCTCGGTATCAGGCTGGGATTCTCCGAGTAAGCTTATGTCGAGTGGCACAAGTTGAAGGAGACAGGAACCTACCACTACCATAGTCTGACCATGCACCACCTGGGCGTAGGAGTGTTGGTGGGGGCGCAGTTGTGAGCCGAGGGCCGATGCGAGCTTAGACAAACTAGACATCGTAGGAGCGTTCTGGCGGCGGTCAAGGAGTTACTGGGCCCCTCTGGCGACGGCGCCTTTATATGGCCACCGGCGTCGCGCTTTGGCTTGGATTTGATGCAGCGCAACAAAGCAGGGCCACGCGTGATCGCGTTGGACAATGCATATTTGGTGGTGTTGTCGCGCTTTGGAACCTTACCCGAGGTTCCCGAATGAAAAGCGCAGTGAGTTACTTGTGCGAGACATAATACGGAGACCAGCAACTAATACAATGAGCCATCCTTTGGAGAGATTGTCATTTTATACATCATGAATCAAGAACCCTGGAGGTAACAGAGGTCACCATACTGTACGACCCTGTATGGGAGCAACGGTCACGGTAACGGGACCCCCGTTGCGTTGCTTGTTTTGGGCGGGGTCACGGTCACGATAGGGGCCGTTGCCTTGAATAATCGTGACATTCAAAAAACAGAAATTCCGCCTGAAAACACTCCAAAAAATCCGCAAAATTATCTACTAGTCGTCATCAAAGTTATAATCGTCACCAGAGCCCTCCCCTTCCTCTTCCGAGCTTTCTTCGTCCGCGGCAGAGACCCCGGCCTTGGTCCACAACTGGCCTTGACCGTTGTACGCCCAAATATCCTCCTCTGCGTCCGCCGCGGACAGCCCATCTTCGCCCTCGGCCCGGATCCCAGACTTGGCAACATAACGGCCAGCGGCGTTTTGAACCCGAAGACGAAGAACACGATCCACAACCACAGGGATGGGGATATCTGTGTCGTCTTCGATATCATCCTCCTCCTGATCCTGCTGGGTCTCCGGGACCTCTCCGCCGTCGGTGATTTCGATGCCCGTTTCCACTCCAATGTCGACAGGTGCATCAGCCAATGTTCGGGGCCCCACGCGGGCCCGAATCTCGTCCGCGAGAATCTTGTCATGCTCCAAATACTTGCGCAATGCCTTGCGCGTCTCGCGGCTTGTGAGGCATTCATAGGACAAGTTGTACTCGGGTTTATCGGGGACCACGCAAAGTTCCCATGAACGCTGGACAATCCGGCGGCCATCAGGGCTGGTCATCCAATCATACAGATCGACACATGCACGGACAGACGCGTCACGGAGGACGGGGTAGGAGCTTGAGAACTTGATGTTCTCCGCCGTAACCCCAGTGGCGAGCTGCTCCTGGTGGCAACGGACAAGGTATTCGAGCTGAGATTGACGCAGATGATGTTTTGCCACACGTTGAATGCCGACGTCCTGTGGCTGGAAAATTCCAGTGCAATTGCCCGGGACGAAGATCAGGATGATGTTGGGGAAATCTTTATGAACCAGGGCGCGGAACAGCAGCGAGGTATGGACGGGATAAATGTCGATGAAAATGATTGCTTTCTGATCGTCGTCCAGATCCGGGTCGCTCGCGATGACGCTGTCGATGTACGGCTTGAAGACATAACGAAAGACCTCCCCCATGGTTTTGAGGGTAGAAAAGTGGCTGGTGCGTTTTTTACTCGCCGCAAATGTGATATGAAAGCCGCGGTCCTTGGCGTCCTGATATCCGTCGGCCTTTGGCGTGGGGAGTGATGAATTCGTCAGACCAGACCAGACTTGTTCGATGGGGAGGAAGGTTCCGTCGGCAGTGGTTGAGATACCACAGGTAAATGCGCGTTTCTCGTCGTTATCGGTAACCGAAACTTGTTTTGAGCCCCGGACTTCAAAAGTTTGGGTCGCGTTTGGGCGAATATAAACTCCAGTTTGGTCGTAATTGATAATGAGCTGAAAAGGAGGTTATAATATGTTCCAACTCCCGAGTGAGAAGGGAAATGGCGTACTTTAGCTGGAATCCGTTGATGTTCGATTGTGTGCGCAAGTCGAAAGAAAGTCCGTTCGCAAAGCTCTGAGGCATTTTCCGGAATATGTTTAGCGGCCCGCGTGGCCTTCCGAGACGACCAGTTAAGAGTGCTGTCCAAAAATGTGCGCACATATTTTTCGGAGCAAGAGAAGGAGGAAAGAAGAGCGGGGTTGTGTTTCGTAATGATTGCGATCATCAGTGACCGCGCAATTTGGACGTTCACAACACAACCCGACACACGAAGACCTTTGAGCACCGTGACGATCTCCGCCGTGATAGCAGGGTACGGCGTCAAGATCCCCGTGCGTCCAGTGCCACCCAACGACTTGCGGTTGCTGATGCTGCGCAAAGCGGCGTCGGTGAACCGTTTCTCACCCTTCACGATCCACTTCCAAACCGTTCCTCGATGAAGGCCATTGAAGAGAGTGGGGTGCGCACGCTGGAGCTCATTAACTGCCCTGGCTGCCGACCAACCACACCGGAGAATGGTAGGCTGAATTATTGCCCACAGGAATGGCGTAAACCAGAAAACTTTCTTCGCCGGGCCGCGCACGACACCCCCCAGGGTTCCCGTTCGTTCTTTCCGCCACACCTGAGTGTCGGGGCGGGAGAGCGCTGCAATATCTGGGATGGACTTGCTTTGCGCCAATGCGTTGGCACCCTGCAACAGTACTTCGTTGGCGTTTGATTTCGGGGTCTCATCTTCTTCCCCCTTCTCGGCTTTCTTCCGCGCGCGCCGTCTCTGCTGCCTCAAACGTGCCAAGTCCCGCTCGTGCTGCTGCTTCTCCTCTTTCGTCCTCTGCTGCGACTTCAGAACTTCCTCGCGGCTCTCTGCCCCGTCCTCTTTGGCTTTCGCCCAGTAACTGGAGATGTCCTGGGGAGTGGCCTTTTTCCAGCCGAAACTATTCAGCGTGGACTGGCGGGGATTACCGGGGACGACGTCAGGGGATGGGTGTGAGGGCCGGGGCTCTGGGTGCGGGTGGCAGCACCAAAGAAGAGGAGGCGGCAGCGGCGGTGGAGGTGGAGGAGGAAGCGGTACCAATGATCTGTGGTTCGTCGTCTGAATGATCCAGGACTATAACTGATGTGCGCAACTTCTTCGGTGGTGGCAGGATAGCGCTGTTGCCACTGGCATCTGCTATATCTGCTGCGAGCGCTTTGCGCTTTTTAGTGGGGATTTTCGCCCCAGAATCAAGTGCAGCGGTGATAAGCCGCTCGATCCATGCCTCCTGGAATGAGGTACGCTCTCCCGCAGACATATTCTTGACTGCAGTCTTGAGCATTTTCACCAGAGCATCGTGGTGTCGTCCACGCTCCGTAAATAGAAGTGGTCGGCCGCGAATTGCAAGAAGAGCGGTCTGGAAGGATATTTCGAGGGCGTGGCCAGCAGCTGCAAAATAACCACCGTCCTCGAGGCGCTGCGGGTCGACAGCAAAATTGTAGAGGGAATGGGAGGGGTCTTCAGGTAAAGCAGAGGGGAGGTTTCGGAGGAGGCTATGCAGATGGTCTATCCGAGAGATGAGGGCTTGCGGGGGTCCAATAACTGGTTTGTCTTTGGGCGCTGCAAATTTTCGAGACATGATGGAGGGTACGATTCGACGAAAAGAAACTGTAAACTGTAGCCTAGGTCACTTTTCTACTCGTTGATCTAGGTGGCCTTGAGAAGGGTAAATATTACATTGTCTGAGTTACTACACGCGGACTTGAACGCTGAACGACAAGTAGTGAACGAACAATGTGGCGCGCGGACCCGACAGCCACTCGTTGCTTCATTTGGCAACGGTCACGCTCACGGTGGGTGCGTTGCCTGAAAAAATGGCAACGGGTGTGTCACGGTCCCCGAGCCGTTGCTCCCATACAGGGTCGTACAGTAGTGGATAAATTGTGGAAGGTGGTTTTAGCTTAATAGAACCGTACATATTTTCGTTTAATCTACCAAGCCTCCCAACAATAAATAAATGGTAAACAAACGGTTAAACGGTTTTCTTTTTCAGAGGACTTGAGATATACAACCAACCGTCGGAGAAGGGTCAAAACGGGATGTCCTCCTCATCGGCTCACTCTCAAAGGAGGTACACAATGCATGAACTCAACAACAAAGTAGATGTGCCCAATGTTGAAATGCAAAGATTGAGGTTCAATTCGTCCCCGAGGAGCCCAAAATCTTGTCCTGCTTTACCATGTTGAGCTACTTGTGGAATTAGTGTTCTAGAAGCTCTGAATCACAGGGATTGTATAAGTGCTGCCTGAACTGACCGAGGCTGAACATCGAAGTGGCGGTTGAGTATACAGTGGCCTGGACAGGCCTGGAATTTAGATCAAATCATAAAGGAAGAAGGCAAGACTGTTGAAAGAAGAAGGCAAGACTGATTCCACAACCGATTGGACATGGGACTCGGGTACTTCAACTCCCAAGGATCGTCCGAGTACTGAGGTTGGGTGAATAACATTGAACCGCAACATACATTGGTCAAACAGGCATTGCAATGGCCTCCCGAAGAAATTGAATACTATTGACATTGGCGACATCTAGGTTGATGTTCGAGGTGGAATGGTGTCATTGAAAGGCTCGTGGTGGAATTGAGCGCATGTCAAGATTCGATGGCACTTGATGCACGCGCGCGCCGCCAGTTATTGGGTTGCCCTCCTGACAAAATGCCGTTTATAAACTGATTAAACTGTTTATAAATGTTTATTTACCGTTTCCGTTTAATTTGCGCTCCAGTCTAAAAGAAAACTAAATGGTTGGAGCGTGTACGGTGTCATCGCAGTCGGATAATTCGGCGGCCGACGATGTGGTTGAGGTTTTCCGCAATCAGCGTTGCCAGGTTGGTGAAAGATCGAAATGAAGTTCTATAGCTTCGGGCTCGAGAATGGTTTTCAGTAGACGGGAAATTTGAGCCAACGGCGTGGTGAAAATCGTTTGCCGAGGATTCAAACTCCGTTTCCCGCTCTCACGGATCGCGATCACGTGTGTTTGCTCCAGGCGCCGCATCGCGCTTAAGTTCGACTTGGCTTCGACCATCAAGGTCATTCCACCCTGATTGCGCCGTTCGCACTGTATTCCCATCCGATGCAAGAATACTCATCCGCACCGCAAATCATTCTATTTGAGCTTGATTTGAGCCACAATTTGCCAGGTGCCAGGTTCGGCAATAATATTCGTTGGAGGAAGTACGGACGGAGTACGTTGAGGCCTTCAAAGCTCGGTTAGCTGCACAATTACTACCCGCGATCCTCATCCACCAAGCAGAAGCGGCCTGCTGCGCACAGTGTAATACGTTGGCCAGAGTTGCATCAGACTTCCTACAGATTTCTTGACGTCGCTTGAATCCACTTGATCTCGCTTGAATTGGCCCAACAAGTGCGCAAGCTGCAAGCAATCAAGCCAGGTTCGATTCCCCCACAAGTAAAGAAAAACTTTTTTCTGTGGAGTGCACCCTCGTTTTCACGCACATTGGAGCGACATTTTTTACCCAAAATATTGGGCTCAAGTGGAAAAGCACATTCAAGTGCATTCAAGTGCCAAGAAATTTGTGGAAAGGCTGATGTGCATGAGTGTGAAGTCTCGCTGCTTTCGAAACCGAAAGTCCCGATTTAGATCAGTTTTCATTGTTACAGGGAGAAGTAAAGCCCATGCGGCATCTCTTCTACACCGGTTCAGCTAGGGTATCCTTGGAGCTCTCCCCCTTGAAGGCATGTAATTCCAACCCTTGCGATGTGATTTGTGTTGTGCGCGTCCCGTCTGTTTCGCCGAAGCGCAAAGATGTGTCTGTTGCCGCCGTCCCCCTCGTTGGCTCGTATGCGGCACCCATTCCGACTCGGACGACAATGAGCATTGGGGAAATCACCTAGGAAACGACGTCAGTCACGATACATACCGAAATCGCCGACGTACGTAAATCTGAGTCGCGATAGGCTCAACGACTGCCTGAGCGGGATGCGCAATTGCGAAGAGGATGACAAAGATGAATTGAATGGTGAGGAAGAGCAAACCCGACTCAATCACTATCCCCACCGCCTTTTGGATCGAGGTAGATGAATGCGAAAGCGTGCCCTGACGGGTCATCCACCAAATACGGCCGACGATGAGAGAGGACACCATGAAATTGAGGATGAGCGACAATGCGAAATCTGCGTCTCCTATCGGGACGAGTGCAGCGGGCACTTGGGGTGCAGTTGGGTTTATTGTCATAAGTAGTCCGGTTACTGCAAATCCGCAGGCTTGTGGAACGCGATTTAAGTATTTTGCGGAACGAGCCATGGAAGGTTCTCACACACGGATGCAAGTGCGACGAGCACTGGCAGTATAACCACCCAGATCGATTTACCCCACACCAAATAGCAGCGGTATATCTCCAAGTTCCATAAGTTGCAGCGAAACCTGAGCGGGCATCATTCTCCCTTACCAGAAGCAACTGGCTGAAAAAATCCGTGAGAAGCCATATCGAATCGGCTCCTAATCATGTATGCATAGTGAGTCACTGGAACGGTGACAGGATAAACGGAGCCGCCCACCAACTAGCAAATGTGTTTCTTCTGAAATATGTGGGCGCACATGCACCATCTGCGGGATGGGGTCAGCCGATGCGCAGAGGCGGCAGCTGCAGATATACCGTGCCGTCGTAAACATTATTGAAGTTCAGGGCATAGTGCACGGTGCAGAGAGCAAACATGAGGCAAGTGAATGCGAAGATAGGAAGGTTAGACGATCGGTTGCCGCGCGACCTGCGTAGGAGGAGGACATGGGTCGCGATTCCGAATAAAACTACATTGACGCCTTGCAGTCGCCAAGTCAGTCATGGCAGTTGGCTGAATGTATGGGATCACCGTATGCGACTCCCTCCAAACCAAAACCAAGAAAGGTGGCCTGGTCTGGGTTCACGGTATGGGTGTAAGAGGGGGGCATCGCAGTCGGGTGTGAGGGATGCCCAACAACGGCGTTTAATCAATGCCGATAATAGAAGCGATTTAAAACCAAACTCTATCCGAAGCAGCCCTCGTGCTGACACAAATCACAATGAATTCTCACAGTAGACTGTATGACCGCGGATATGAATAGAATCAAGATACTTACCGCAGCGGTCGCAATAACTTACACAGGACCGGCAGTCTCCGAACCAGAAGCAAAAGAAAAAAAATAGAGTCCGGCGGGTCGGACTCGGAGGATTCGTGCGTTGAAAGAGATCATTAAATTAGCCAACACCATTTGAACGATGCCGAATGTAAACCCTCAGACCCGACCTCATCCCTCGCTGCTGCCCTCAGCTGAAGGCGCCCAATAGCATTCCTGGTTGATTCCTGGCAACAGTTCAGACAAATTGAGAAGACGAGACATAACTTACATTCAAGCCCAATGTATGGATTTGGCCTGGGCAAAGTTGCCAAGTTGAAATAAGGTTCGTACCACCGTAGGGCGGAGAGCATCGTGCCAGCGGCGAGAATCAAGTTGGCAATGGCGAGAATCAACAGCAGTTTATCCCATCCATGGTGTCTCTTCTCCTCCGGTTGAACAAATTCGTCGTTTTGAGGAGCCTTGGGTTCCCCAGGCTCCTCCTGTTGGAGAGGCTGATAGTGTGCCGACAAGGGAGACATGTTGGGTGGGGGCGCATTTCATTCCTCTTAGCTGTTTCTTTATCATTCTGCGGTGCTTTGAGCAAGCTCCGAGAAATCAATCTATATATTCCCCGTATCAGCGCCGACTCACACATTCAATTCATTGCCCCGGAAGCAGGATGGCCATCCGGGGGTTTCCTCTCCCAGAGGTGGGGACGTGTCAGATGCATGGAGTTCCGAGTATGTCATGATAACCTACTCACTGATAGATCGCGACGCGACCTTAGTAGCTGCTGCGAACAATGAAATAATTCTCCACGAGAATTATTTACTAGGAAGCTCCGACGAAGTCGGAACAGACCTTGCTTGCACAAACGCTCGGCACCTCTGATCTCTTGAACTGAGTGCTTTGACAGCTCTGCTGCGCGAGGCCAATGGGCCTTCAATGAATTTCTTGTGGGTAAGTGATCGCTGCCAGTTGGGAATTAAAAGTTGAGTTTTGAATTACAGTAGCGGTGAATTCTTGGTTGAATTTGGTGTTGTCAAGTTTAGGTAAAGAAGAGGTAAATGTTTAGTAAGACCTTGAGGTCTGGACAAAATCCAGAACTCGACGTCGGGAGGATTAGGATCACCGGGTTATACAAAAGTGGTGCCATTATGAGGGTGGAGAGACCTTGACAAGCAAGGTGATTTTTACTCGGTAAACGTATGTGTACTGTATATCCAAATATGACAAGGTACATAAGGTAGCTTGCCCTATAGTCTTTAAACGTGCAAAGCGTCGTCCGTGTTGTATGGAATGCCGTTCCAAAATGCCTGATTATTGTGCACAAAGTCCATTATTTGTGCGGGATTCCCGCATCGGCGCGTAAATGTCGTGTCATTGATGGAGGCCAGAGGTAGGAGGGTCGTGTCCGCTTTACACAATAAAGTTTGTCGCAGTAGGTCGAAGCAATGGTTCGCGTGGTCAAAGGCAACATCGCGAGCGTGTGCTGTCTTGAATAGTCCATCTCGTGCGACGCGGTACGCAAAGCGAACGGTGTTCATGCAGTGGAGCTGGTGGTAAATCCCAATAGAAAATGGGATGCCGTCTGACCCCAGCCGGATGAAGCCGCGGCTGTGAGGAACGATGGTGGCCCACTTTGCATCGTCGTCGATCGCAAACCCACTGTCGGGATGTTGCATGACGCGCGTTGTGGGATTGAAACGCCCTGGAAGCTCCTGGGGCTGCTTCGCATACTCTGTGCATACATTATAAGCTCCGTCGTTCGATGTCGCGCCAATGAATCTACTGACGGAAGTTGGGCTCTTGGGGGTTGAAAAGTTCCTTAGGTGCGGTAGTTGTCCTCCAGACTTTGATGAAAAGCAGAAGGTTGAAGAAGCAGGACAGAGCGGTAGCTAAAGGGAGGACTCTCGACGATAACTTCATTGTTGCAGGGATACGAACTGGGCGCGCTCTATGAGTTCCAAGATCCTGTAACACGGAGTCGGAGAAGAACAGCGGTGTCGTGCTCTATGATCGGTCTAATTCCTTGTCCTTGGGAATGCTGAGCATATATGTAGAGGTACTGCTGTGTACGCGTGGGAGAAGCTTTGGATATCAACTTAATCACCAAGGAATCCTAATGGGATAGGAATCTGAATGATATTGATAACTGAACCTGAACTGAACCCACGTTGTGTCGGCATTGTTGCCGCGAATGGAGCACTTGAGCACAGGGTTCGGGGGTCGCCGTCTTGAAACTTCGCTCCTTCTCTGGCAAGCTTCTTCATATTTATCACTAGATGGAGCGGTTTAATGATATGGATCTCTCGCCCAACTTGGGATCCTTTAGCAGTGAGGCCAGGGTTCGGTGATCCGAGTCGCTCACCGAAAGAAATATGCTGTTTGTAAAATTAAGTCGTCGCGTAACAGATACAATGGTGAGCACAGCACAGCAAAATGCGAGGCAAAATTACCATCCATCTCTGCGGGAGGTTCTCATGCTTGATGTAATTCAGATAAGAGTGCGTTGTCAGATCAGGAAAACTCAACAGCTGCTGTTTTCAAAGCACAGGAGCCGGTCCGAGCTGAGTTCTTGTTCCAGGGCTGTGGGGATTGAACGTGCATGCTGATGCATCAACTTGAAGGGCACGGGTGATTACTGCGGGGGAGTTGCAACTTGAATTTCTATTCCTATGATAGGACTGCGAGTTAGAATTATGTTTATCAAACCGTGCCCCACGCCGCCTGATTCTCTTCTACAAAATTTCGAACTTGTTCCCAATTGCGACATCGATGATCAACCTTGTCCCCGCTCGCACCGGGACCACAAGCACCCCCCGCATCACACCCAATTACTGTCGGCTCGAGTGCAACATCTGCCATACACTCGATGGCCTGTCGCACCTGGCCAAAGCAGCGCTCGGCCTCCGCTGAAGTTTCGCGGCTTCCATCGCGCATTTTCGTCAGCGCGCGGCGGGCGGTGTCCAAGCATGCGAGATCACTGAACAGACCCACGTCGAATTCCTGCGGAGGAGACCCGAGCTTCACGCGTCCCTGGTGCGCGGGGACAAGTGACGCCCAGCTGCGGTCGTCGAACAGGTCGTAGTGGGCATCGGTGTCTTTGAACTCGAGGACCGCGTGTTCCACGGCCACAGGCAGTTCGAAGGTGAAAGGCGTGTCGGTGCGGGTGAGGGGAACTACATATACATTATGGAACATCAATGTCCAACACTGGAGGCGCAAAAAATCACATACGAGAGCCTGTGGCGTAAAGGATATGTAGAAAGGTTAATGCATTGAGCGCGACGCTGGCGAGGAGCAGAGCGGATATGGATGCGTGAAGCGGGGTCATTGTGAGAGTAGGTAGTGGCCACCTAGTCCAGTGCACAGCTCAACCAGTGTTTGAACAATAATCGTACCCACGCCGGATCAACGGCGCCCTCCCAGTTCTTCCATTCCCAAGTCCGATTCAATTTGGATCCAGCCTGTGTAAATGGATCTCGATCAGATTGTTGCCGATACGAGTCAGGCTCGGGTCCAGCGAAATAACTAATAGGGAGCGACTTCCTTGATCTGCGATTCATCATGATTCCAATGAGAATGCATCGATGCGATATGATTCCGCGCGCTGTACAGCTTGTATAAGAAGTGCATCGAGTTCGAAGAACCGTAGTCTTCCAACCCCTGCGCAGTCTGAAGCGCAATGTTCAACGTAAAGCTCGTCACTTCGATCTTCATCGCGTGTCTGCTGGGTCTGGCTAGCGCTGTCCCTCTCAGTGGGTGCGATTGATTTAAGACTAAAACTGTCCTGCTGACCTCTACGTTGTCCTGTAGGCGAAATCGATGTGGCGAAAGCAGCACGCGGTGAGCCTGAGCATAGCAAGTATCTCGTCGCAGAAGCTAAATTCTGTGATTAGGAATGCAGAACCGCAAGCGGTATATCTGGGCGAATGCCGAAGAGCCCACCACCGTTGAGGGCGCGGAGAAGCTCAAGCGGTATATCTGGGCCAATGCCGAGGAGCCTACCACGGTTGAGGGCGCAGAGAAGCTCAAGCGGTATATCTGGGCGAATGCCGAAGAGCCCACCACCGTTGAGGGCGCGGAGAAGCTCAAGCGGTATATATGGGCCAATGCCGAGGAGCCTACCACGGTTGAGGGCGCAGAGGGCGCAGAGAAGCGCAAGCGATACATATGGGCCAATGCTGAAGAGCCCACTGCCGTTGAGCGTGGGGAGGGGACGGCCTGAGTTGACGCAGAGCGAGGCAGATGTGTGATGTCGGACTTGATTGTATTTTGTCGAAATATTGCTGTAACAATAAATAGACCCGCGTTGTATCGAGACTGGTTCCGGGCTGTTGGTAATTTTGGCGACGGACTAGAAGATGCGGGAGAAGTACTATGCCGGGAGTCACCCCAGTGATAGAAGGAATTGCTTTGTACGAGTACAATCCTGGAGAGGACAGACATTGGTTAAACTCTGCTCGCCTTATTGGTCGGGCTTTCGGTTGTTATCCGCCAATCCACTGATGATCCACTTCCCGTCCTGTTTCACAAAGCTCCAGATGTCCGTCCCGACATGATCCAGATTGTCGTCCATCCAAAACTCGTATGGGGTCCAAGCCATTGCGATGTCGCGGTCGATGAGGACGACGGGTGTGCCAACAATAGGTTCTGACATTTTCTGCGGCCAATCAAACGGGAGGCGCTCGACGACGCCAGCGAGCGTCGTGTGCAACGGTACACCGTTGCGAAGGAGGGTCGCGCCACCCTCGGGGAGGACCTGCGCGAGCATGAGCGCTTTGTCGCGGAGGCGGATGCCCGAGAGAAAGGTCTCCGCCACAGCCAGGACGGAGAGTTGCTCCGCCGAGAGGCCGTCGATGTTGTAGCGCACGGTCTGAGTCATCCTAGAGGCAAGGTTTCAGCTCTTTGGACCAGCCCAAGGAGCAAGATAACGGACTAGCAGCCTCAAGTTGCTGGCGTGAGGTTAGTACGGTAAGAAGCGACGAGGCTGTGCAAAGCTGTGCCCCGTTGATAGCCGTTTTTTCCCTCGGCAACTCGGCACAGTCGGCACGATGACGCGACGGGCGGTAAATTTTACCAAAGGACATGTTGCGACCGCTGCAAAAGCTGGCCCGAGATATACTAAATCCCGGTGAATGAGGTTACAAGAGAAAGCTCTCCGTCACATGTTGGTAGTTCACAGGGCACAGGAAAGCCAGGATGATTTTAATTTGAGTTAACGAGGTTGAATTCTTGAGCGCCAGATTTTGTCGGCTCAAAAAGCGTGTACGATGGATATTTCGGAAACAAACCTGGCCCGTGCCTCTCCTCCTTGGCGGAGTTGAGTTGGCAGACCAAATGGGTTCCCTATCGCTTTCGAGTTTTGTGATTTTCAATTTGTTAGCGTCACGGACCGAGCACGGGTGAGCGACCTCTGACAGAAGACGTCAAGAGGTAGTAGATTACATGTGATCTAGAAAATCAGACCTGGTGAGTGGCGGAAAAAAAAGGAAGGGTGGATATGAACCCCGGGCTATTCAAATTACCACTTATGTCCGGCCCGCGAGTGCATGAATTCCTCAAATAATTCGTTGAGCCTATCCTGTCAAAAGAGATTTTAGGTTTGGGTAGGTAAGCAGTATGTAGATACAAAGTCATAGAAAAAACGCGTCGGAACAAAGCCCTTTTCGGTGCAAGCTCACCTTATACGTACTATCTTTCAACCGCATCAGTTCCGAGCTGGAGATCAGAACGCGGCGTACTTACACTGCCACTTGTCATCTCCAAAAGAAACACGAGGCTGTGCACCTTGCCCTTGCAATGTGTAGTAAAACGGAGGGGAAAAACTGTATATTCCAGTGGTCTACACTACCTGTATTTATACCTCCTCAGCTAACAATGAATAAATGAACAATGTGCATAGTGCAACAATGCGGAGTCCAAGAAATATGACTCGTACAATGGTCGACGCGTCGAGACGCGTCGCAAGATAAGTTTCACGGAGTCCGGCTCCATGACAACTTGCCTCGAGGTGTTTCAACCACGTATGTGCCTACGTGGTCTTGCCGGGCTGAAACACCTGCGTGCCCAACTTCAACACTCCCCCTCAGACCGGCAAGAGCCCAAGTCCGCGCGTAAACTTTTCGTGCTTGGGTCTCGCCAGGGGCTTGGTGAAGACATCGGCAATTTGGTCTTCGGTGGTGCAATATACGGGGTTGATCGTTCCGTTTTCGATCTTCTCCCGGATGAAGTGGTTCTGCACGTCGAAGTGTTTTGAGCGTGCATGAAACTGTGGATCACGAGCAAGAGCCAGAGCGGCTTGATTATCCTCGTGTATTACAGTGGGTTCATTTTGGGCGTAGCCTATCTCGTCCAGAAGGTATCGGCTCCAAACTGCAAACCGAGTTGCATGAGCGAGCGCAGTATATTCCGCCTCGGTTGAAGAAGTTGCAACCGTGCTCTGCTTCTTCGAGCTCCAAGCGTAAGCAGCTCCTCCGAGCATGAACGCGTATCCCGAGATTGACTTCCTGTCATCTGGGTTAGCGGCGTAGTCTGCGTCGCTGTATCCCACCGAGACAATGTTGTCTTCGTGAGTATTGCCGTAAACCAGTCCGTAATTTCGAGTGCCAGAAAGGTAACGAAAAACGCGTTTACACGCGCTCCAGTGCTCAGGCCCCGGATTGGACGAATATTGACTGAGCGTCGTTACGGCGTACGCGATATCTGGACGCGTACAGATGGCGGCGTACATGAGCCCGCCAATCATGGATTGATACTGCCCGCGTAAGTCCGCTGGCGCTTCAGGCGCGTCCGCTGGTACTTTGTGTAGCGTAACATTTGGGTCCATTGGTGTTGTGAGAGGCTTGGCGTCCGTAAGTCCATACTTGGCCAGCAACATCTCGAGGGGATCAACCAACGGCGACACTGTCCGGCTCAGGCTCACAGCTGATTGTTGGCAAGTTGCGACACTGTGCCGAGATGCGACACTCTGATGGGAGATCAATACCGTGCTAAAATCTCTGAATTAGCTGTGAATACCGCGACCGAGCAGTAAGTGGCCATTAGGGTTCGGGTTGGTTAGGCTTCGGGTTCAGGTTCGGGTTCGGGTTCAGGTTTGCGTTAGGGTTGGTTAGGGGTGAGGGTTGAGGGATGTATTTGCCTCGGAAAAGAACAGGCAAAGGTGTTGACAATTCTATGTTTTTAGCCAGAATCAGACCATCAAAGTGATGTAAATTGCCCAGAGTGTCGCAGCTCGTCATAACCTGGCGGCCTGTCTTCAGTGAGTATGAGTTCGAGAGTGTCGCTGTTGACACATCCCCACATCTCGATGTATTGACGTTGAGAAAGGGTGATCGTGCCGGACTCGCGGTCACGTTTGATCTCGATGCCGATGATCTTACGTGGCTCGCCGAGATCTTTGGTCTCGAACAATCCCTCAATCTCCGCCTTCGTCCTCTCTGCTTCCTGTCGCGACGTCGATAGGATGAGCAGGTCATCAACCCACACAGTCACCCAAGTCCGCTCGCCGTTGCGTTCACGATAGTAGACACAATGGTCGACGGCGGTCTTTGTGAGCTGGATCGAGGTAAGCTTTCTGTCGAACTCGCGATTCCATTCACGGCCCGACTGCTTTAATCCATAGATCGTTTTCAAGAGTTTCCAAACTCTTCCAGTTCCATCATCAAAACCAGGTGGCTGCCGCATATAAATTTCCTCCTTGAGCTCGCCATTGAGGTAAGCACCGCGAATATCCATTTGGATAATTTCCAGGTCTTCCACAGCGGCTATAGCGAGGGCGGCGCGCATCGATTCAAGACGAACCACGGGAGCGAACGTCTCTGTGAAGTCCACTCCAGGGATCTGGGAACATCCAAGAGCAACGAGTCTGGCTTTGTGTCTCGAGACCTGGCCCAGCTCGTTGACCTTCTTAACAAATGTCCACTTGCTCCCAATTGCTTGGCGACCCCCGGGCAGCTCCACGAGCTCGTAAGTCCCTTTCTCTTTCATCATTTCAATCTCTTCTCTCATCGCCTCCCTCCACTCTAGTTGCTCACTCGATTTAAGCGCCTCGTTGTAGGTACGCGGCGTGTCAGTGGCTTCCAGAATGTGTTCGCCCAACAGTGCATACTCCGCCCCGTTCATCTCCGCTTCTTCCAAGACATTTCCAGACGCTAACCGTGGATTAGGAATCTTCAACGGTCGCACAGCAGGATTATCCATCTTGCGATAGTCGGTTTCTTTGGTTGGACGTGAGGAACGGCGAATTATTGGTGCGTTATCCTTGACTTGTGTTGGTGGAGTTACCGATGTAGAAGTTGCCGGTTCAGGTGCTATTATATCCGTGCAACTCACCATCGGGAAATCATTCCGGAACAGTCGCTAACCTCTCAGGCGATTCCGGGAGCTCCGGGTTTCCGGAGTCCCCGGAATCCCCGGAGACGCGTTATCAAGGCAATGCAGCTTATCTGAATGGTTCCTCGTATATCCTGTGCGTACCATATGGTCTCTACTTCCTTCCACATGCTTTACATCTTCCATTCTCACACTTCCTTGTTCTTCAACAACATGAGGTGATCCCGTTAGGAATCTCCACATGGATTTCATATAACTCCTTATGTTCAGATTACAAGTACTGTACTATATAAACACCTAGACTACACTCCTGTTCTTCAGTTTAATAATTAAGTTGCTTCTGCGCTCTGTAGTTGCTTCTGGGTTTTACACTCCGGTCTCCCCGTAACCGGAATCCTCCCCTCACTCTCCTCCTCACTCCGGTGGCTTGGATAGTACACTCGCCCTATTGTCCTGTGGCGTTGTGTTACTCCGGTCGACCATCTTCCCCCCTCGGTGTCATCGTTGTGTCCGGTAGCCAACCGGAATACCTCGGTCGCCGTAATCCCTCGTTCACCATCGACCGGCCATATCCTCCCCTTCCCAGGACCTGGATATAACAGTATTATTAAACTCACCTATCCACGCTACTCAAAATCAATCAATCCTACGACATGTCTCATTACGACGACCAACCTGACGACCCTGATCGTCGCAATTCACGGCTCTACAGCACCATGGTTCCCTTACCCTCTCCCGCTCGACTCATGGCCAATCCAGGTTTGCGGCCCAGCGGAACGCGATCGACTCCGGTTCCCTTCGGAGTAACGGTACGCCGTTCCTTGCCACCTGTGGCAACAAACCCAGTCAACGTTCCTGGAACTGTCATTCCTCCCAACACCCCATCACGTCATCCGATCACACCTCTCACGCCCGCGTTCGATGATTCTCCGATTCCGGCAACTCCGGGATTGGGATTTGCTCCTATTTACCAGGCAGCCACGAACGTCATACCGGAAGAGACGGGTGGAGAACCAGCACGTTCTCCAATCGGCGCAGGATCGCGTCAAAGATCCCGTAGTCGTTCCCACCACTCCGGTCAACAGGCATCCCGCTCCCGTTCCGCTCCGGCACCTGGGGGTGATGGAGGCGGTGGTGGTGACTCGCCTTCCAGTCATGGAAGACGTTCTCCCAGCAGAGGAAGGCCCCCCAGTCGAGGATTCCCCAGACGCCCTGGTGGTTCTCCTCCCGGAGGTGGCTCTCCTCCTGGCGGTGGTGGTGGAGGCGGTGGAGGTGGCGGCGGTCTGCCCCGTCGTCGCTCCCGCACTCCTGATGGAGACAATCAGCTCATGAGGGATACCCTCCGGCAATTTTCCCAGGCTATGACAACTTGGGCCCGGAATGCCGGAGCTCCTCGTTCCACCAAATCTAATCTCAGGAACCCTGACACCTTTGATGGTTCCGATCCGGACAAATTGCCTTCCTTCCTCGCCCAATGTTATCTTCACTTTGCCGAGCGTACCCAAGATTTCCCCACCGACGACGATAAGATTTATTTCATTATATCTTATCTCCGCGGCATCGCTCAGCAGTGGTTCACGCCGAACCTATACAATACCAAAGTCCCGGCGTGGGATAATAATTTTGTTCGCTTCATCGAGGAACTTTCCATCAACTTCGGACCCCATGATCCGGTTGGTGATGCGGAGGATCGCATCCGTCTTTGTCGCATGAAGAATGGCGATCGGATCGCAACTTACGTTCTCGCCTTCGACACCCTGGCCAGTCTCACGGACTGGGGTGACGCTGCTCTCCGGCATCAGTTCTACGAAGGCCTTCCCCGTCGCATCAAGGACGAGATGGTCCGGCACACCCACAACAACACCCTCTTGGGGGTGAAGATGGTGGCCCGGAATATCGATGCCTGGTATCATCGACGAGAGGCCGAGAAGCAGCGCGAGCGGGAACTAGAGCAGGCTGCTGCTGGTCGTTCCGGTAATCGTTCCGGTCCTCCGGACAACACCGGAGACCGCACCGGTAAAGTTTCCGGCAAGCAGAAGGAGAAACAAAAGGGCGGAAACAATACCAAACCGCCTGGGAACTCGACCGCTCCTCCTCCCTACTCCAACCCCGGGAATCGTCCCGGAGCCGGAGGTAAGGGTGGCCAAGCCAACAAGCAGGCTGGCCCCTCGAAGCCCTATGCTGACAAACTGGGCGCCGATGGTAAAATCAAGGAGGCGGAACGTGAACGTCGTCGCAAGAACAACCTCTGCATGTACTGCGGAGGCCAAGGTCACTCGGCCGAGGATTGCAAGAAGCGACCGGAAAAAGCCAGCGGTCGCTCCGCTCAGGCTGGAATGCCCCCGCAGGGAGATGCGTCCACTCCGGAGTCGTCAAAAAATTGATTAGCAATCCGGATTATACCTCCGATCCCCATCCGGGTTGCGTTGACTCCGGGGATCTCCCTGAGGTGCGTCTCAACGCGTCCGCTCTTTCCTCTAATGCCCTTTACGTTGACCTTGCCCCATCCCTCATATTATCTAAATCCTCTCTGTCTGGCACGGAGGAATGTTCATCCATTCCGCCGTCCAGTGTATCACGAATTGCTGCGGGATTCAACTCCCTGATATGTGCGCTTATTGACTCTGGTTCTTCTCATTGTTTTATATCTAGAAAATTTGTGGAATCAAATGGCTTTATTCCGTACTCAGTGCCCCCAGTAAAACTCCGGTACCTCGACGGCTCCTCATCAATAATCAACCGGAAACTGCATCTATTGATTCGGTTTCCTACCGGAGAAGTCCTTTCGCAGGACTTCTACGTCACCCGTCTGGATTCTCCTTGTGAAATGGTTCTTGGATACAATTGGCTCCACCGCTTCAATCCGTTGATTGACTGGATGCGGGCCTCTATCTCATTCAGACCTACTCCCTCTGGTCCATCCCTGTCGACACCTCCGGCAAAAATGCTGGATTCTGTTTCGGTAGCTCCGGTTACGGACGAGGCTACTCCGGAAGAGGTTTATCCCTCCGCAGTGCCTATACCGATCGGGCTGACTACTCCGGTTCCCGGTCCTTCTATGGATAGTCTCGATCCTTCTATGGATAGTGCTGGAATAGCGCCAGCAAACTCCGGTCTTGACCGGAGTACTCTAGATCCTTCAATGGATATCCCCGAGGCGGCTACGCCTCGTCCATTCATTACTCCTCCGCCAGTGTCTTTGGTATCCGCTGCTGCGTATCGAGTGTTGCTTAAAGACAAGGATACCGTTCAGTATACCTTGCGCGCAACACCTCCGGACGATGTCTCGCTCCGGGGAGTCTCGACCGCTGCTGTGGACCTAACTGGACTGCCTGAACCCTATCACGAATTCGCCGACGTCTTCTCGGAGTCGGAAGCATTCTCGCTTCCTCCTCATCGAGAGTTCGATCTCAAGATCGAGACGATCGACGGTGAACTCCCTCCTATTGGCCATGTATACTCCCTCTCCGAGGCTGAGTTAACAGCGCTCCGAAAATACATCGACGAGAATTTGAAGGCTGGATTTATCTATCCTTCTTCTTCGAGTCACGGGGCTCCAATTCTGTTCGCCAAGAAGAAGGATGGCAGTCTCCGGTTGTGCGTAGACTACCGAGGGTTGAACCGGATCACAAAGAAAGACAAGTATCCGCTTCCCCTCATCGCCGACTTACTCGACGCCCCTGGACGGGCTCGAATTTACACCAAACTCGATCTCCGGCACGCATATCACTTGCTCCGGATTGCTCCCGGAGACGAGTGGAAAACCGCTTTCCGAACCCGCTATGGCTCATATGAGTTCAAGGTTGTCCCAGAGGGACTGTCCAATGCGCCTGCTGCCTTCCAACGATTCCTCAACACGATTTTCGCCGACTTGCTCGATGTAACCGTCATCGTATATCTGGACGACATCCTGATCTACTCCGACGATCCATCGCAGCACGAAAATCATGTGAAGGAAGTGTTGCGGCGCTTACGACAGCATAACCTATTCTGCAAACTCCCCAAGTGTGAGTTCTCCGTGACTACTTGCGAATATCTCGGGTACATTCTGTCTCCGGACGGATTCCGTATGTCCCCGGAAAAAATCGCCGCGGTAGCGGAATGGCCTACTCCTCGGAAAGTAAAAGATGTACAGTCTTTTCTTGGTTTCTGTAATTTCTATCGGCGGTTCATCTACCATTACTCCGACATCACTATTCCGCTCACACGTCTCACCCGGAAAGCGCTCCGATGGGACTGGACTAGTGATTGTCAACTCGCTTTCGACACTCTCAAGCGGAAGTTCGAAGAGGCTCCGGTTCTGTCTCACTGGATACCCGGTCGACAGATTACCGTCGAGACCGACGCTTCGGACTATGCCATCGCCTCCATTTTGTCAATTATTGGCGACGATGGTGATCTCCACCCCGTTTCGTTCCGTTCGCGCACTCTAGTGGCTGCGGAACTTAACTACGACACACATGACAAGGAACTCCTGGCCATTTTTGACGCTTTTAAGCAGTGGCGTCACTATCTGGAAGGACCGGAGTTCCCAGTTGATGTTGTCACCGACCACAAGAACCTGGAATACTTCGCGACGAGTAAGATACTCACGCGACGCCAGGTCCGGTGGGCGGAGTACCTCTGCCATTTCAACATGGTAATCCGGTTCCGGCCCGGAAAACTCGGAGGAAAGCCCGATGCACTTACTAGACGATGGGACGTCTACCCAAAAGAGGGGGATAAGCACTATGGTCAGCTAAATCCTCACAACTTTCGTCCTATTTTCTCGCAAGATCAGCTCGAGGCGTCACTCCGGGCAACCCTCCTTGAAGACGTAGTTCTTCGAGCATCGGTGGTTATGGATGTTGGACAGCTTCATTCCGATATCAAGACTCACATCCACACCGACCCCACTGGAATTGCAGGCCTCAAGGCCGCTTCCTCCGGTACATCCAAGCGCTGGTCTACAGATGACTCCGGTATGCTCCGGTACGACAATCGCATTTGGGTTCCGCAAGTCCCCGGTGAGGCACCAGATGCACTCCGGATACGTGTTATGCAATACGCGCATGATCACATTCTTTCCGGTCACTTCGGGCAGAACAGAACCCTTGCGGCGGTACGTCGGGAATACAACTGGCCCGAACTCCGGTCGTTCGTTCAGGATTACTGCAAGTCATGTATCACCTGTCGGCGCAACAAGGCTCCAAGGCATAAGCCCTACGGCCTTCTCAGACCCCTTCCTGTTCCTCTTCGTCCTTGGCATTCGATATCCATGGACTTCATTGAAAAACTTCCACTTTCCGGCGAATACGATGCGATTCTGGTAATCGTTGATCGGGCGTCAAAGCAGGTAATCCTTATACCCTGCGATGTCACCATCACTTCCGAACGCCTCGCCAAACTCTTCCTCATTCACGTCTTTTCCAAGCACGGTGTTCCGTCGCATGTCACTAGCGACCGGGGCAAGGAATTCGTTTCCTCTTTCTTCCGGTCACTCGGAGAACTTCTCAACATGGAGATGCACTATACCTCCGGTTATCATCCATCAGCGGACGGTCAAACCGAACGCATGAACCAAACCGTTGAGCAATATATTCGGATTTTCTGCTCGTATCAGCAGGATGATTGGGACCAACTCCTTCCGCTTTGCGAGTTCGCTCTCAATAACGCTCCGAATGCATCTACCGGAATTTCTCCATTCTTCGCCAACAAAGGTTACAATCCGTCTATCACCATCAATCCGGAGTTGGACGTAGCCAACACCTACGCCCGAGACTTTGTCGTTAACCTCCAGGATCTTCATGAATTCCTCCGGGAGTCGCTCAAGGGCGCCCAGGAGCGATACAAGGAGACCGGAGACAGAGTCCGATCTCCGGATCCGGAGATTAAAGTCGGAGACCAAGTTTTCGTGACGACCAAGTACCTCAGCACTACGAGGCCAACTCGGAAGTTCACTGAGACTTATGTTGGACCATACGAAGTAATCGGAAAACCTTCTGCGGCGTCTTACCAGATCAAACTACCCAAATCCCTTTCCCAAGTTCATCCAGTATTCCACGTTTCTCAACTTGAACCCCATCATCCAAATCCTTTCCCCGGACGTGAAGAACCCCCTCCGGTGGCAGTGGAAATTGATGACGAGGGCGATGAGCACTTCGAAATCAAGCAAATCGTTGATTCGAAGCTTGATAAGCGGTTCAAGAAGCCCCTATTCTACAAAGTTGAGTGGTTGGGTTATGAGAACACGGACGAGCAATATTCCTGGGTACGACCAAGCGATCTTAACGCAGCAGATCACATTGAAAACTTCCACCGTCGCTATCCGGACAAACCTGGACCGGAAACTTAGACTCCGGTTCACTCCGGGGCATTTCCCGGTGTATTCCGGTTCGCTCATCATCACTCCGGAATCCTTGTCGTCAAACGGACTTATGCAATTTCGCAAAAAATCAAGAAAAAAAATATACATCAATTCCAATTATCTCAATGCTCCATTTCTTTTCCACCTTCCTCTTTATCCCCATCCTCCTTCTGCGTCAACTGCAGGACTTCGCTCCGAAGATCAGCCATCGAACGTTCCAACGCTTCAATACGAAGATCGGCATCATCAGCACGACGGTCAGCGTCCTCAGCACGTCGGACGGCCTCGCCCAAATCACTCCGGAGTTCCCTCAACTCGCTCTGCATTGACCGCCGTTCCAGCGACGGAGTCCGGAGCCGGAGTTGATGGCGAGACGGGCCCGGAATGCCTTCCAAGGGCAGCGATGGTGTCCCCTTCCTTTCCGGTCGCTGGCGAATTGGTTGGGATCGAGTCTTCTTCACTGCAGTCGACCTTCCCCGACTCCGGGAACGACCCTTGCGTTCGGACGCGTCTTTCCGCACGCGTTTGGCCCGGGGAACATCTGCGTTCAACGAGCAGGCAATGCGCCTTTCAGCACAGCGCCCACAAGTCGAAAATGGTCCTCCCTCGCACTGCGGGTAGCAATGCTCGTCTCGCCGAGTGCACTCATCGCAAGCTAAAGGTTGTAACATCAGCCGGAATAACATTTTCCACCGGTTGGAATGTACTCACCTTCACCGATGGGTCTCCGGATGAGCGGGCGACTTCCCGTTGGCTCGGAAACCACCATAACGACGTCGGAGTCGCTCTCGACACGCTCCACGCGCTTGCGCTTCCTCTCGCTTCCCTCCGGACGCTTGGTTGCTTTTCCTTTTCTCTCCGCCCTATCCAGTGCCTTCTCCTTGGCCTTCAACTCCTTCGCCCACGCCCGCTGTTCAGCAATCGCCATGTTGGCGCTGTTCATGAGGTCCGCGAATTCCAGCGCGGCCGCCTCATCAGCACGCGCTGCTTCCGCAAGTAAGCGGCGGGTCTCCGTATCCTCACTTTGCTCCCTACGCGATCCCTCACGCTCCGGTGACCCTCCTCGTTCCTTCCCACTTCCTCCTTCACTTCCAGATGGGTTGTGGTGGGTAGAGGACATAGAGATGGTTGAAGGAGTTCGGTGGTGGTGGTGGTTCGGAGACAAGATTGGAATCAACAAACGGAACCGAACAGCACGTGATTAGTTGGCACGTGACCGATCACGGGTTTCGACGAAGATATTTCAACTAGGCAAAATCAAGGGCAAGAAAATCATGAAAAAATTCCTCATTCATGCAAATCACTTCCTTTTCCATTTACTCACCTCCAACGCAATGCACACCACAAATCAATGTCCCTCCGGTCCTTACTACGAAATGTTCGTCTAGGGATCCGAACCCAAGAGGGGGATACTATTATATCCGTGCAACTCACCATCGGGAAATCATTCCGGAACAGTCGCTAACCTCTCAGGCGATTCCGGGAGCTCCGGGTTTCCGGAGTCCCCGGAATCCCCGGAGACGCGTTATCAAGGCAATGCAGCTTATCTGAATGGTTCCTCGTATATCCTGTGCGTACCATATGGTCTCTACTTCCTTCCACATGCTTTACATCTTCCATTCTCACACTTCCTTGTTCTTCAACAACATGAGGTGATCCCGTTAGGAATCTCCACATGGATTTCATATAACTCCTTATGTTCAGATTACAAGTACTGTACTATATAAACACCTAGACTACACTCCTGTTCTTCAGTTTAATAATTAAGTTGCTTCTGCGCTCTGTAGTTGCTTCTGGGTTTTACACTCCGGTCTCCCCGTAACCGGAATCCTCCCCTCACTCTCCTCCTCACTCCGGTGGCTTGGATAGTACACTCGCCCTATTGTCCTGTGGCGTTGTGTTACTCCGGTCGACCATCTTCCCCCCTCGGTGTCATCGTTGTGTCCGGTAGCCAACCGGAATACCTCGGTCGCCGTAATCCCTCGTTCACCATCGACCGGCCATATCCTCCCCTTCCCAGGACCTGGATATAACAGGTGCGCTCAATGGCTGCGATGGTGTCTGCGCCTGCTGCTGCCGCGAAGCTTGCGCATGCGGCTGCGACCCTATCTGTGCCTGTGGCTGCCCTGGGTTTGGCGCTGTAAGTTGGGGCTGATTTCCCATGAGTGCGGGTTGTGCAGAAGGTTCTGTGGGCGATTGACTGCTCGGCTTTCCCAGCTCCCCCTCGAGCTGCACATCGACCAGGGGCTGGGTGCTCGGCACACCCCATACGACATTTCGTGACTCGCGAATTACACGGTTCTTGCCGTCGTAATATTTCACAATGTCTGTATGGTCTCCGAATCCCACGAACATAAATTTCTCCGCCTTCTCATGATTGCCTCCTAACTTTGACAGCTTCTGCACTGGCTCGCGCTTGACCCATACGTCGCACCCGAACTCCCTGAGGTGCGATACACTAGGCTTCTTTCGCGTCCAGGCCTCCCCCGGTGTCTTCCCTTGGAGTGCGCGTGTCGGTGAGCGGTTTCGGATATACGCCGCATACTCGATTGCTGACTCCCAAAGAAAGGCCGGCAAATTTCGCGCTATCAACATTGCACGGGCAAGCTCGACGACTGTCCTATTGAATCGTTCGGCTACTCCGTTTGAAGCATGCGCATACGGTGCGGGGTTCTGGAGCGTGATCCCACGGCTCTTCAACCATGCTTTTACAACTCCACTTGTGAGTTCCTTAGCATTGTCCACTCGGAGGACCTTCGGTGTGTATCCATACTGACGTTCTACCCACGCAATATAGTCCTTGATTTTGCCAAAGGCCTGGTCCCGGCTCTTCAAGAAATCAGGTTTGCAATGGCGTGTCGCGTCGTCGGTAAACAAAATGGCGTACTTGGACTTTTTCAAAGATTCGACTCGCGCGGGTCCCCAGATATCGCTGTGCGTCAGCTCCCCCGGGTCGTCGCGTCGGTCTTTCGCCTCTTGTGGATATGGCTTCGTCGTCATCTTCGCTTTGACGCAAGCTTCACACTGGCCGAGCGGTGGTGAATCCTCATCCACGATAAGTCCTTCAACAAGATCCTCTCGCTTGAGTTTTTCTAATCCACTCTTAGCCAAATGTCCCATCCGGCGGTGCCAGGCATCCCACGTCTGATTACTCGCCTCCTCGGCGGCATGAGCACTCTCATGTGCTCCCTTTTGCACCTGCTTCCGGGCTCGCGCAGCCATGGGGTACAGACGTCCAGTCTTGCTCCCCATTGCCATTACTCTACCGTCGGTACGTCGCACGAATTCTACCTTGCCGTGACTGAATTTGGCCTCCATGCCAGCATCGTCAAGTCGACTAATCGATAGTAAATTCTGTGCGCATGTCGGTGCATATAGCACATCAAGCAATCGGTGAGTTATAATTTTCCCATCGACATCGCAGTCTAACAGGACTGTTCCGCGTCCCAGAGCGTGCAGTGGTGTTTCTCCAACGCCCTCAACAGGTACATCCATCGCTCGCACCTCAAGAAATACAGCGCGGTCGTTGCAGATATGAGAAGTAGTTCCCGAGTCGGCCAACCAGGAGTAAAGGGAAACAGTGTTGGATTTGGCAGCATACGTGGTCTCTACAAAGTCAGTACCTACGTCGTCTGCATTATTCGCCTTCTCCTTCTTCCCGCGACGTCCTGGACCCTTCCCATTCTTGCCTCCACCTTTCGACCAGCAATCGGCGGCGATATGACCCATCTTATGGCAATTGTAACATTCCACTCCTTTCTTCCCTCTTCCTCCGTCATTCTGCTCGCTTCGTCCATACATCGCTGCGTTCCCATCACCATTCTTCTCAAGTCTGCGACGGTATTCCTCAAGGACCAGGGAAATAAACTCGTGCGATGAGATGGTGGGGGCATTGCTCGATGCGCCAAGATATGCCGAGGTAAAATTATCCCACGATTCGGGGAGCGAGCTAATTATTAGTAGCAAGAAGTCCTCATCCGAGACCAAACTACCAAGAATTGCGAGCTCCTCCTGAATACGGCGTAACTCGGTAACATGAACTGCAATATCCGTCGCGTCATCGGCAATCGTGCGGTACAAACGGCGGCGGTGCGATAAAACTCCCAATTTCCCTCCTCTCTCCTTAACCTGCTTCAGCTGCGACCACATCTCGGCTGCAGTCTTGGCGCCCGCGATATGAACCATCTGCGAGTCGCTCAAGGTGAGCTCGATTTGTGTCTGCGCTTTCCCATCTAACTCCTCCCATCGTTCCAACTGCTTCTGCTCATCGATTGTTGGCTTGTCCGGGTTGGCGGCGGCGGGTTTCAATGTGTGGCCCTCGACGATCTTCAAGAGCGCGCGCTCGCGCAATATGGCGGTGATGCGCCGCTTCCAAGGAACCCAGTTCGTCTCGCCAAGTTGCTCGATCCGGAACAACGAGGATGGAGTATTGGAGTCGGCAATAGTGGTGGTGGTAGTTGACATAGTAGTGGATTGATAAGGGTAAGATTTTGAAGTGGGGGTAGACTAGGCAAGGGCGGGGCCCATAACCTGTAGTAAAACGGAGGGGAAAAACTGTATATTCCAGTGGTCTACACTACCTGTATTTATACCTCCTCAGCTAACAATGAATAAATGAACAATGTGCATAGTGCAACAATGCGGAGTCCAAGAAATATGACTCGTACAATGGTCGACGCGTCGAGACGCGTCGCAAGATAAGTTTCACGGAGTCCGGCTCCATGACAACTTGCCTCGAGGTGTTTCAACCACGTATGTGCCTACGTGGTCTTGCCGGGCTGAAACACCTGCGTGCCCAACTTCAACACAATGTCGCTCTCCGATCAACCACCAGAGCTGCTGGACGCAATCGCATCATGCCTGCCCCTTCCTAACGATCTTCTCTCTTTCGCTCTCGCCAACAAGCTGATGTACGGAATCATCGTACCCGAACACCTCTCGGAGTTTCGCCACATCTGCTGTGATGCATGCAGGAGGTCATTATGGAAATCTCTCCCGGACCACCCAGGATCTGCCAGGATCCTGTCACTCGACCTACTTCCAGAAGTCCCGGGTGTGCAAAGATTGATCCCGAAATCTCTGAACGCCTCGAGCGACGAGGAGTTGCAAGGCCACTGCGGACCTGACTGTGCAGAGTTACTCTCGGCTGCGATTGCTACCATGCCCCGCTTGCAGCGTTTCTCCTTCCACCAAAGTCGTTTTGTGCGGGCACATGATACGAAACCTGTTTTTGATGCTCTTCGACAGCGCTGTACAAACCTGCGCGAGGTCGAAATAAGCTTCCATGATCGCCACCCGGGGCGCCAGAGCTTCGAGCGGTTTAGTGCTCCCGTCAGTCTTGTTTATATATCCTTCCCTTACACAATTCTTATTCTAGCCACCTCAGCTTTGGGAGTTTGCGAACCTCACTCGCCTCTCGATCACCGTAACTCGATACCCTGATGTGAATACTCCACGCCCCTTTCTGGAGAGAATGTTCGCGATGCTTTCGAACTGTCCGCGTCTGGGAGATCTGCGCATTGCTAGTGAAATGCTTGGACCACATGCTGATATCTCTAGCTTCTTGACCGATAAACTTTGGCCCGATCTTCGTTGCCTTGTCGTCGAAGGAGACATTACGTTCGACGCCCCGGAGAAACTATCATCATTCCTGCTGCGGCACCCAAAGCTCGAGATACTATCCCTTCCAGAGCCCTACCAACTACCTCTGATGCCCAGCTTGCGATGGTTGGGGCTGTTTGCTCCGGGCGCGGTTGAAGCCATCAATGCTGCACATCTCCCACGCGTCGAATACTTCGCAACGGCAGATGTTGAAACGCCTATACAAACGAATGTTCAAGAAATCCTTGATATTCTTCGTGCACTACCCGCTCTCCGGGGGGTGACCGTCGCTTTCCGCACGGCTTCCGCAGTGGAGGAACTCTCGCGGACACTTCCTCAATTAAAACGTCTGACCTTTGCTGCGTCGCCCTGGAACGAGAGTCGCTTAGTAGATCGACCTCCACAAAATTATCTTGTACGTCCGTCTTCTTCGACGCTTCCAGAGTCTCCGAGTTGTTTGCTCAGGTTACCTAGCCCTCCCCCGAATGCTTGGCAATCCTATCGTCCTTCACATGCCTAACCCATCTCGACACATCCATTTTCATCAAGGAGGATGAGAACACCGAGACTGTGCTAGATGACCTTTGCCGAACACTCGCTGCGGCCCCGAAGCTCGAGTACATCGGTTTCGACATTGTACAAAGATTTCCCAGGCTCATATGGTTCGTCGTTGTGCGTCTTGCCGACGGAGAGTATGCTGGGCGGAGGGAGATACGTGATCCACGGGAGCTGAAATGGCACGACTGGGAGGATGTATTCAGAGTTATTGGAATCTCATGGGAGTAATGCTGGGAAGCAGCGGCGCAAGGAAATCTTGGAAGTTGAGGGGAGGGCGGAGGTCAAAATTGATGCCGGGGACTCATATAGTGCAGCAATCATCTTGTCAACGTTGACTATGCACGACATTGCGTATTGCCAACCAGCTCCAGAACTTGGGGGAAAGCGGGGCCGGTGAGGAAACAGTCAATGCCTCGGTTGAGTTTTCTGCTAAGAGACAACACTGACCCTTATTTCCCCCACGTTGAACCCATGGAAAAGTGAGTCGAAGCGTTGTGCTCCGGATCACTCTCGGCATGCTAACTACACCGAGATCAGTCAAGTGAATTGAGCTTTCGCTTTAAGCAGTCATACTCGCTAGCCACTGAATCGAGACATTCTTGGGGAACAGAAAGGCAACGTACAGTCTCCCCGTTGTCTAAGTTTGGGTTTGATTAAGAAGTGGTAAAACAATCACTCACCTCGGTTTGATTGACGACTCTGTGCCGCCGGTAAGATATGAGCTGTAGGACGCTTGAAATGCCCGATGAAAACCACATGGAGTGAACACTTTGTGCTGTTCTTTCTCAAGGCCGCAATTTTGGCGCTCTATCTAAAATACAAAATAACGACCTCCGAATCAGTAGCGAATGTCAATGCGCCAAAATACGCCGACACGTGGATGGGATCTGCGGGGTCCCCAAGATCCAGTTCTCCGCGCGTGGACGGTATGACCGGGGGCACAACTTGGGGCACGACACGTCCTTCAATCCGCTCAAAAAATTCTGTGTGTCCAGAGTAGGCAATTCTGTGATGATAAAGCCCAGACCGCGCAGGCACACGAGTTCGCTCATTCCACGACGGTGCGTAGGCCGGCAGAAGGACTAGGTCGTAACTGCAGAGGATGGCGTCGGGATCAATATATTTGGGAGAGTGGAAGACCCAAACGCGGTAGACGTCCCTATGCAGCGGGCTGGGGTGGACGGACAGTTGATGGTCGCTTCTATGGGACCCTTCGGGACTCGACATAATACTTTGGGCCAGGATTTTGGGTAATTGGTCCACAGTGACGGGATTGAATGGGGCTCCTGCATGTAAATCCACAGGGGTGGCGTGACTGAGGAGTGCAGCTTGAACACTGATGAGATACAGGTCACCGCTGCCATCGCGCAGATGTCGTGTTTTGAGGATGAAATGCCCTGGAATGATTTCCATAAGCATTCCATGAGTCTGTGTGCGGTGTGTTAGGTCTCCCCAGAAGAAAATATTGGGGTGCTCACTCCGGAAGCCTCGACGGCGAAAGCGACCTGAGATTTCCAATCCATTACCAGATATGCATCTGCAGATGCTGAAAGGGCTACCACGGCCACATTACCAAGGATTGCAGGAGCCGCAAGCGAGTTATCATAAGATGTGTTGGGGCAGCGAACTTGTAACAAATTGGCTTGTGTGCCGCTCCGAGGATTTAGCTCAACGATCTCAATGTAACTGAAAAATATGAGTACCGCTCCGCCCACATAAGTATATGAAACCAAACTCACTTTTTTCGCTGGTGGGAGTAAGTTCTTTCGCATATCATGATGATGAGACTGTCTCCGTCGACAATCTCGTCCATGGCGAATAAACAGACTCGAGCCCGATCCAAGCCAGGCACATGTGTCCAAATGAGCACATCTGCGGCAACATCCCAGCATTCAAGCGTCTTCCAGTTGTTGAAGAGCACAAAGCGACCACTTGGGGATAGCCGAGCTTCGTTTTCCCAGATCAAAATTCCAGCTCCATGACGGATGGTAGGATGGAGGGTGATCCGCTTGGAGACTTCTGGCGTGAAGCCCGAGCTAGTTGGACTCCATGTCTCGGGGCCCGTCAATATGCGCTTGACCAGGACAATGAGATCCGTGGTGGAAGTCTCTTCCAGGTTTGGGATGAATATCTCTGGGAGGAAGAATCGTCGCCTAAGATCTTCGACAAGAGCAAGCCATACGCTCTTCTGGAGAGTAAGATCGTGCAGATATCGACAGGTCTACAGAAATTCAGTCGAATGGGTGCGTAATAAGGAAATGCTATACCCGCCCGACGGAAACCACAGTCGCGATATCGCAGCAGATGAAGATCGAAAACACGACGTCAGGAGGTACTTCTGAAAGGTAGCTGGCCATTGGCGCGGATTCGTGTAATCACGAGTGTCCCTAAATCCGACAAGGCAGTCAAGTCGCTCAATTCCGATCGAGAGAGAGAGAGAGATGATTGTACGAGAGCGCCAAACACCCACCGCTTCGAGCAAATAATCAAAGGGTTCGGGCCGGGCACCGATCCTGAGAGATACATCAAAAGAAAATTAATAAGTTGTTGTTTTTGATTGAACCAGCCCAGAACACCCGACTGTGTAAACAATTCAGAAACGACAGACTGGTATTTATCTCCCTTGTCGACTAACTTCAGGGCGACTTGGGGCGATGGAAATTCTTTCTAGACGCGCGGCAGGTTCGGGGGGCTGGTACGATTGAAGCAAGGAGACGCCGGACCTGGAGGTAAGAAGGTGGACATTCGATTGAACAATAGAACGAAGCGCATCGACGTCCACAAGTCCGAATTCGAGGTGCAGAAGATTGGGCTCCTGGAGGATGGATTCAAAATTTCGAATGCGGAGGTGGCTTATGGAGTGGGGCGAGTACATGCCAATCGTCACGCCTCGAAGGCGACTGTCGACAGTAAGTAGGCCTATGAGGACGAGCAGCCAGGAGATAAGCCTTCCATACGCACGTGAACTTGTGCAAGCCCTAGACGAAGACTAAGACTCAGAGAACCAGGCTTCAATTCCTTAACTTTGGAGGTGCGTAGAGCCCTAAGTTGCGTCTAATCAGCCAGCGTATATATTTGGGAATAATGCGCGAATTGGAGGATCCTTTGGAGGCTAGCCCGATAGTGAGACCGGTATGATGGCTCTCCACCGCATGAAGGTTGACAAATGCGTACGGATGGTGGATGCGTACCTTACGAGACCGTCGGCGGAGGAACGGGACATGCGGCAAATGCGTGTGGATCGTTGATGTGTGGTTCATACCTTGCGAGTCTCGCGACGGAAAACGGGCATGCGGTTTAAACGTTAATGTACAGCAGTCATGGCATTCGTAGAATATTCGTGGGTCACTGACTCTTGGTCATCCACCGGGTTGTACAATCTCACCGTGTACCTCAACGTCCAGGACTCCGAGCTCGACGTACGGTACACCATGGCCCTCCTCAAGGTCACTCAAGCTAGAGGAGTCCGGCGGCAGGTTTGGGTGGTGTAACGGATACGGTGAGGGCATAGCAATGACTAATGCGACTCTTGATAGAGTCGATATGAGGGGGTCGACGTGGACGGTCCCACTCGCAGGTTTGCTGGGGGTCTGGGGTCCTGCGCCGTATTGGGAGAGGGCTAAGGGCTATGTGCGATGTTTCAGAACGGCCGACCACCGCGAAGATCTCACACACCATAATTTCGGGCCATGATACTCCATGGTCGTCCGACTCCAGGTATGCATCGTACAGAGAAGGTTTCTCCTGGACTTTTTCGACTGGCGGTGGAAACAGAAGTCTGTGCGCGCGTGCCCGACTCTCTAGGATACGCGAGCGCCAGCAGAGTCCGAATCCAATGATAAATACCACGCCTATCGCTCCGGCGAGAGCAAATTCTAGGCTAGCGTCGTCATCTGAGACTCAGAGCCTTGAGGAAAGGACCTACGATAGATCTTTGTTCCAGCAGCGCCCTGTTGGCCGGACATCGTAAGAGTAGTCGTAAAAGTGAGACTTCTACACGCAAAGTGCGAGGGTGGCTTCACCGATGTCGTGTGGTGGAAAGAAAGAGACTGGTCACTGCGGATGTCATAAGAGAGTGATGGCCGGTCCGGCAGCTACCGTAGAACTAAATTTGGGGTGCCATCGCAAGGCAGTGTTGGCTAATTCCGCTCAAACCCCGATTTGCTTCGTCGTTCCCAATTTAACTCTGTCTTCAGGCTATAATCTGCCGGCTGCCGGCGGAGCCCCTCGGAATATTGAGGACTCCACCCGAGCGATATTTAGTATTTTTCTCTCTCATCATCGTTCTTCTGTCGACCACGCTCCAAGCCGCGGTGACTGGCTGATATTATCAGCGAATACAATCAAAGATGGAGATTGTAAGATATCAAAGTAATCCCTTGATTACGGACCTCTCTACTTACTTTCGTGGACCTTATTATTAACAATTCAAGTCATTTTTGGAACTTGAATCGACCCGAAATCCGAACCCCCTCCAGATTTGCTTTTTAAAAAAAAACGAAGCTTGATATAGTCATACAACGAGAACCGCAACAATTAATTTGGTCGCCGACGAGAAACTCCTTCTGGATGCCTCCATTCCCTGTTTGACCAGAGAGAGATTTTCCTCCCAAAATGGCTCATTAACATCTTAATTACGGCTTCTACCCGCCCTCTAGACACCACTCAGATCAATTGTTGGAATACCAATCTATGCTGCCTCTCATTTGTATGTTAGATCAGCAGTTGCAAGTTTCATTTACCAAGCCTGATTCAGCACGCCCGCCAGACCTTCAGGAGCACGGTGTAGCAAGAGTGCTTGCAAAGAAGAATTGTTAAAGAAAGTGTATGGGCGATTGCAACTGCTTTGGCGTTTTTTCTTTACTAGCCAGTGTAACCTGGGATTACCTACACCTTGGAGACTTTGCTGTGGCCGCAACTCTATATCGCGTGCTTCCAAGTTTGAGGTACGGTACTAAGTACACGTTCAACCTGACGCTCCCTCAGGCCTCTTCAGGTTGTTTGAACTTCCCGAAAGTTCGAATAGAGGGTTTCGCTGTGCAACGGGATAATGTCGCTGGAAACTCAACTTCCGATGTGGGCCGGCGTTCAGCACCGTGTTGCTATCAATCGTATCGGTTCGGAGCTTCGTGCCGCCCTCAATTAAGAGCGGCACAAGTATCGGCATGAAAAATGCGTGGAGGGATGTAGCCGGGGACCATCATCAGTGCTCGGCTGAAGTGTGGAAGGGGTGAATGCAGGAAGACATGGGAGGGAACATCCACCCAAGTGCACTGCTTCAATTTCGATATTCCCAACCGGGAATAGGATCGTTTGGACTTTGGCAGAACTGGAATCCAACGAGATCCTCCCTTCAGTAGACGTTGCAGTGGAATCTGACACACTTCGGGTCGAAGTTGCAAAAAAAAAAAAATGGAGGTGTGAAACTAAGAACCTCAATCTACCCCAGAGGGCGGTGGCGATTCGGGATGGTCAACGGCGTCGATGACCGTCGGCGTCAACGCGCCGTTGACACCGGTGAAACACCGTCAGAATCCTGCCGGAACAGCTTTCTCAATTCAACATGACGGCTGATCATGATCTGATGATGCCAGTCGGCCAAAAGGACAGCTCCATGCAAGTTTCATACTTCTTGGTTGCTTCTTGCCAATGAACCGACGAATATACACCAAGAAATTTCGATGACTCCCGGTAGGAACTGACCGTCGGCAAGGGGGCCAAGATACCTCCGAACCTCGGTCCTTTTACCACTTTGAAGCCCGACTTGAGGCCGACGTCCCTCAACATTAGTCTTTGCGACTAGTCCCAGTGAAAGGTTCTCAACCGTGACGGTACCCGTATTTACTGCACCGTACTAGAACCGTGAAAAACAAAGTTGAAACGAAGCAGACAAGAAACGTCGGTGAGGGAACGCCGACGTGTAATACAACTCAATTAAGATCAAAATTGCCAGTGACAGATGGGGTGATCTCTGCCAGGTGATCTACTGGTGATACTTTGCTCTTAAAGAGCCATCATGCATCCATGCACCTCACGACTAACCCCCGCCCCACATTCTTTTACAATTCACCATGCGCTTCATCTACGCCGCCCTCGCTGCTGCTCTGGCCCACACCGCCGCGTCCTCGGCTGTCCCTGCTGTCCTCGAGACACGCGTCATTCCGGCTCCCATTGACTGCGAAGAGTATGGCAAATACATCGGGATTCGCGACGGTACCGGCGCTGAGTACAGCGTGGGATGCGCGGACCTTGTGCGTGTTCTCTTAGGCTGGCAATATAACGTACTCACTTCGCCGTTACGAGACCTACGCCTGCCTCAAGTTGAACGGCACCAGCATCTGGAGTCACGCCGAATGTGTCGCAGCGGCCACCTGCCAGGGTGTGAGTTGTCATCATTCGCTCAAGTTCGCAAGCATTGTTAACAGAATGCCCTCTCAGACCCGTGGCGTAATCATTCTTAACCAGTGCCAGAACCACAACGTTGCTCACGCCGCGTCGATTCCCAACCTGTCGGGCGCGGTCCGTTTCCTCGTGATGTTTTTAACCTTCCCGCTCATAACCTCGCAGGTCTACGCGACCATCGTCGGCTCAGCCGCCGCTGCCGCCAATGCACCCATCACGCAGCAAAACTACATCGATTTCGTCTTCGGCCAGATGTCTGCGGCGGGTGTGACCCAGTGGCCCACGTGCGTACCCCAAGCTTTTGTTTCCGCTCCTGTAATATTAACACACCCATAGTGCCGCCGAGGTGATTTCTAACTGGTATGTTTTGGTTTACAAGCCCCTAAGAATTCTGACCTGATTTTTTGGTAGGTGGACCCCGATCAAGACTTGGACCGCGACCGGTAACAGCATCCCGTACTCCAACTTCAACGATTGGCTCCACTACTCGGAGACTGACACCGACTAATCGCCTGTAGCTTATTAGTTACTTCACGATGGACATCTACCCCATAATTTGGACTTTGTTTGACTCCAGTAACTGTTGTTTCACTCGCTGAAAGGCGAGTGGGTGGCACTGGGTGCTCCTGGACACCAATTCCAACCTCTGCCCTGAGTAGCCCCCGGCGAGTTAAGCGGAGTGAAAATGGACTGTAAAGTCTCAACCCTTGATCAACGATGGTTGATTTCCATACTTGACTTGGTATGCGAGGGTATTGGACAAAGAAAATGTCATAGGTTCCAAACCGTAAGCTTAAGAGGGGATCCTTCGCAATAAAGACTGGTCTCGAGAGAGGACTTCGAGGTGACGCCAAATATAGTGTGGTTAAAATGACGCCCACGTAGACACCTGATGTAAATAACGAATGTCAAAGAATCGATTCAGAGGTTGGATTCTACTGCTGAATTGAGTTGAATAAGTTCGTTCGCATCCGAGCCTGCTGTGGATCAATGAACCCAGGGCGCCTTTGAGCACATAATTCTGCAGTTGCGAGTTGAAATATAGACATGAGGCGCGAGGTACGACTTGTATATGCGCGAACCTCACCACGGGGCAGAGGAATGTGTGCTGGGCCCACAGCCATGGGCCCACTCATCCGGAGCTATACACTAGATAAATCCTATCCACAGCATCTCTTGACTACCTTGAGAACACCTCATTCACATGGACGAACAATAATTTCCACTTGTTCGCGAGTACCGAGGTGAGTTCCTACGAGTACACTTGATTCCGAGTTGACAGTTTCATAGAGCGGCGGTACTACTAAACCCCAGGTCGTCTCCTTCGGAGAACAATGTCTCTTCGATGCATCAGGTGTAATGCACCCAGCCACTGGTACTCGTGATCCGACCAGGAATCTTAGTGTGAAAAACAAGTACGAGGCAGCCTATTTCGGGGTTTCTGCACCGATTAACATCAATGGTGAGGATAAAGACCTGGAGGCATATATATCACCGCTCCTGGTGGACTGTATACATCCGGCCTTCTAACACTGTAAAGATATGGTTTTCGACGTTTGCGAAGATGGGCACGGAAGTGGGATTGGTGAGAAAGGAGAAAGGGGACAGTGGTGGTGCGGATGAAGATGGCATTGAGGTCGAATTGAGATCCGCTGAGGAGAGAACAAATGCAACAATTACTTACAAGGGGGAGAGGGGTAAAGGAAGTTGGTTCCGTTGTTAACCAGTCAACGCCACTCCTGCTTCGTGACTGGAAGACCATGAATTCTTTACTCTGTTGTGGGCTCTCTCGGGCCAGGTTCGGTTACAACCGCGCTTATCTGACAAAGGTAACTCATAAGGCCCACACGGGCAAGAAAATGCATAATTGTAGTACAAGCTAGCTAGTCGGCGGTTACCTAAAGCTTAATCCACTTCCCCTTTCCGGGATGGTCTGGGTCGGCTTGGGTGTAGCGAATGGTCCTGGTGGTGTGACCGGTAAAGTCAACAGTGGTCGACAGAGCCGCAGCTTTCATTATCATGGAGCTCGTCTGCTCCTTGTTTGAGAACCAGACCATGACCTCAACCTTGGGTTGCAACTCGATAGACTAAAGCAAAGCTCAGTCAGAAGAAAACACTCATGCTCGGAAAGACCATACCCCAGTAACAAGCTGACGAGACAGATAAATCGGGAGGAATTTCCCGTTAATTTTCCCATTGACGCCGATGCAAATCGCCTGGTAATCATTATTAACGGCAAACGTCGCGCTGTCGACGAGTTCTTTTTTGTTATCGGCATCTTTGGCAGGTTGGAACACGCCCGTGTCCTGAAGAACCGCGACTTCACCGAACGCAATATTGACAGGTTTGGTTTGGGCCTCCACGAGCGCTCCACTCTGTAGAGAAGTGCTAAGCGCAGCAATAATAGATTCTCAAGACCAGCACATACCCCGAATTTATTTCCGCCAAAGACCTGGTACTGTTCTTCGAACTGGAACTTATTTTTTGCCAAATATTGGGTGTTTCCGCTCTAGACCGAACCTGAGATATTGCGTCCCTTGCAGAAGAATTGAAGAAACATACCCAAACAACATTGTAGTCAGTCCCGACTTTCTTGGCAACGCATAAGTTGTACATATTCCCGGTTTGCTTGAGATAGGGCATCATGATGTCGTCGATCTCTACGTTGAGAATGAATTCGCCCATGGTAGTCCGAGGTTGAGAGTGATAGGAGTGTTGAGAGTGGTAGGACTGCCAGAAGAGCGAAACGCGGTGGGTGTGCTGCTGGATATGGGAGATCCACTCAACTCTTTATATCCTCAGACTTCAAACAGCGAGACGTCATTTCTCTGGCGTCCGCAAAGCAGCCAAAAGAAACGCAGAACCAAGCAACTTGTCGACGGTTCTAGGCTGAACGTGCCTGGTGATAGGGGCAGTCAGAATAGGCGATTACCCGATTATGGCGCCGATCCTCATGTTGATTCTGCCCTGATTCTTGAATTTAGTTGATGTCAGAATCGTGCAAGAATCAGCCCAGAATCGCTTCAACTCTGACCGCGGCGACTCTGAAACCGATTCTTGCCAAAGTTTTGTAACAAAGTTGACAGCAAGAACGTCGGCTGAAAACAAAAATTGAGAACATCTCCGGTGAAATGCCAGTCCCGGAAGGTGTACATCATCAGGGCCTAGTTCCAATAGTTCAGTAGCGATGCGGGACATCGAAGGACCCTGGATTATAGCCTTGAAGGCCAGGTACCAGGGAAATATACCAAACTAGGACCATACATCGCAAACCAGGCACCTTGTCGAATGTGTCAGATTTGAGTTGGGCCGGCGTTGAGCAGATTGATTGCCCATCAATCTCCGAAATTCACACACACAAGTCCTTTCGCCAACACATTTATGATATTCCCTAACCCTGACACTAACCAGAACCCTAACCACTAACACAAACTCTAACCAAGACCTCTAACCCGAACCTCTAACCAAAACCCTAACCACTAACCCGAACCGCAAACTCGAACCCGAACCCTAGCCGGCAACATTCGGCACAGATTCCGCCGAATGACGGCCGCCAAATCAATCCCATCAAAACAGACACATTCAATGCTATGTGTCGGACTTGGATGAAATGTGTCTGGGAAGCCAATGTATGTATGGGCGCAGTTCATCTACCCCGGCTACCCGGTCCCGAATTTTTTTTTGGATTTTGGACCTTGAACCCAGGTCCAATCCCGACAAATTTGGTGGCTCTGAATTGGCATGCCTAGGTCCCAGTCCCGACAAAATTTCGGTGGTCAAATTTACCTTGGTCCACAGCCTCTTAGTCTATCGGTCTTTCACGCATCCCTCTTAATTTTCTCTTCCTTCAGAACCTCTCGAGTTCGGGTCCCCTTGTTTTCTTCCTTTGTTTCTCTATTTCGCACAGCGGTCAACGCGTGCTTATTAATATTCCGAGGTAGTGGCCTCTGGATAACTCTAAACCCCCACCGATCAGGGAAATCTTTCGTTTGTCTAATGTGAAACCCCTCCGCGATTTACGGCGCTCGGCCTTGGCATCAATATATCCCGAAGAGTGACCGTGCGCTGCGCGGCCTGCGCCGATCGTTCTCAATCTAAAACTTTGTTGGGGTCTATTTTATCTTTAATCACCATGCATTCAAACGGTAAGTGCTTGGAAAATGGTCTTAGCACCCTAGGGGGTATATTCAATACGCGGCGCGGGATGCGAACATCACACAGCCGATATTGATCACATCAAATACCTACTCTCACGGTTCAACCTTTCTCGATTTCACTCGCGGGTAGCATTTCAGCGCCACCAGGAATTTACTGAGAGATTTATCAACCCGTACTGTCTTATTAACCAACTCCCACTCAATTCTAAACCTTCTGAAGTTGTTTTGGGCCAAAGTGAACCCCGTCCGAACGGCGTAAAATTTGGCGGATGCTGTGTCCGACACTGGAGGATTTGCATTCCTCTGTGTGGAGCCACACATACAGTGACCGCGGAGCCGTGCCTACGGCGACTACGGTGCCGTTGCAGTCCTACAACTGCTTAGCAAAAAGTCTGGGGCATACTACGCCCCTGTGGGAGAAAAAAAGGGGTTTTTTGACAGGCCAGGTACCGTCCCGGCAAAAATCGGTCGATTTGGCGAGATCGGAACCTGGCCTTCAAGGCTATAATCCAGGGTCCCGACATCGACGCATTAACGATGATTGATAGCTGGCTCTGAAGACAGAACGTCTCAACTTGAAAGGGTCAGCTGAGAACCAAAACCGAGAACATCTCCGGTGAAATGCCAGTCCCGGAAGGTTGCGTACATCATCAGGGCCTAGTTCCGATAGTTCAGCAGCGATGGCGCGACATCGACGCATTAACGATGATCGACAGCTGGCCCTGAAGAGAGAACGTTCCAACTCGAAAGGGTCAGCCCATCAGGGCCTAGTTCCGATAGTTCAGTAGCGATGGCGGGACATGGGGTCAGTTGAAAACGAAGACCGAGAGCAACAAGACGACCTCGGGCTGGAAAGCCAGAACGGTCACAAGAACGTTTCTCATGCAACCGGGCTTATCAAATCGCCGGTACTATGCGATTCAAACCAGGTACAAGCATTCTGTCAAAGTGTCGAAGGCCCAGTCTATTTAAGATTCGTCGTGGGCAACATTGGCGACTCAGTTCTTCCTCAAATCTCCTTGCTCATCTCTTGAACGCGAGATAACACAGTCACCGTCCGTTGTCTCTTTTCCCATTGTGCTAGATAGCCACTTACCCTTTTGACTAGTGCTTTAAAAATTTAACATGCCGTCTGCAGTTCTCGTGGCCATGGATACTTGGCTAAATACCAAGCTCGAATTTATAGCTGAAGCATGGCGGCAGAAAGGCGGTTGGGAGGGCTGGTCACAAGTAGAGATTGCGTTCATGCTCAAAGCAGCGTACAAGGACAACTGCACAGTCGAGCGTGAAGACCACGTCTATAAAAACGCGCCCCAAGAAGAAAGCTGACGTTGTGTTGACTTTGCATGGCGCAGGGGGTCACGAGAGCCTTGAGGTTTTGGAGCTGAAATGTTTGGGCGAGCGACGCGAACTTTCCGAGTTCATCAAGTCTGTAATGGAGGACATCACAAAGATCCAAGAGGGGACGTTCAAAGTAGGGGATGTTCGACCATGGGCAATGGTCCTTGTGGTGAACGAGGATTCAAAGAAAAAGATCAAGAAGGAAATGGAAGCTCGAAGGAGATGGGTGAACGATGGCACTGGGCCGCCCATTATGATCGACCATGTGAACGAATATCATTACACGGCTGGCGACATTGTGGTCTATCTCCTGGTTTTCTTGATGCCCGTTAACCTGGAGGTAGATAATCTTAGTGCACTCGGTGTCGCCATCTAGATTACATGTATACATACCCATTGTGAAGGACGGCCTGCCTATCGTGGTCAATGAAATTTCCACTGTTGACTCGGAATCGGCACGACAGCTCTTGCCTTTAACCCTGCCTCGCTCGGGAACCTACTATCTGTGTCCTCAGGCTCAAGGTCTCGGCGGTGGGCTGTAGCTTTGCATTTTTAAGTCTAGGCCGTAAAGCCAACTCATAATAATCAATTCTTGCGTTGACTCGGCGAATATTCCTGAGGAGGACGAGGAGGAGGAGGAGGAGGAGTTGTATTATACTGACGCGGTCCGAAATCGAAACAGTCTCTTCGACTGTATTCCTCAAAGTCTCCTCGCTCTCATCTTTCTCGCTATCATCTTGCCGCTTTCGATTACTAGGAATCAATCAGGTCAATGGACCGATATTCTAGCTACATGTTTGTTCTTAAGAACAAACATGTAGCTAGAATATCGGTCGCTATCCACATTTAACTTCAAGATGCCCTTAGAACACGACACACTACCAGCGGGGGGCGGTGCACCAACTACCTACAATAAGAACTCCCAGCTCAACACGGACGAACATCCAGTGAGTCAGGTCGTGGCGGGTCGTCAGAAACCTGACCCTACGCCCTCCGTCGACTCTCCTTCGGCCCTACTAGGCTAGGGTTGGGGCGGGTCAGAAGCCCGACCTTGGTCGGGTCAGGGCCTGACGAGGAGCATCACTATTCCCGTCATCTGGTGAATATTGTGTGTCAGTCCGGAATCACGCGATCCCTCCTACTATGTAAGTACTCGACACTGATACTCTTCACTCTTACTCACACCCTAAGTGCGATTTCATGTACGAAAATTGACTTCAAATTTTGAGAGCATTGAGCAAACTTCTCGCCGACGCGGTCATGGGATCGCCTTGCGGGATCATATAGACGCGTTCAGAGTCTAGGAGAAACATATACCCGTGTCTGCGTCCTTGGTGCCAATACCACTGCTGCAGGTACGGGTACAGGTGACGCGACGGGCGGTGATAAGGTGAGCGCGTCAAGTTTGAGTCGTCCTGGCGCGTTCATCAAGATAGGTTACAAAACCGTCGAGTGAGATACGTTTATGCGGTGGCCGCCGCAGGTGCGCAAGCAGGAAGGGTATTTTGATTGAAAAATATATTATTGAATTGAACTAAATGAGAGTTAACAATAGACAGAACAACAAGAAGCCCAGATGAATGAATGACACTAAAAGCCGGAGGTCGTGAAATGTAAAGAACTTCGCGGAGGCCACTTGGCGTTTGGGACCTAGGTCCCTGACAAACTACCCCGCACAATTGGTGTTCACCGCGGCCGTGCACGCACGCTGCGGTCCCGGTGATTCCTGCGCATGCTGCCAGTGCAAAAGATGGGAGCAACGAGCAGCTTAGTGCTTGGTATCGGGCGCTGTTCTGATGCAGACCGGTCCGCTGATTTCTCACTAGTACCACTAGTCAGAAAGATCGTGCCTCTAGTTGACCCATGCTGAGGTCTATGTGGCCAATAAAGGGCTTGATAAAGGGTAAATACCTGTTGAATCACTTCTGCCATCAGTTAGAACAACGCGCTCGGAAGAATCCTCGCACCGCAGGGCCGGGAACGAAGATCCAAAGACGATATACGGATCGCTAATGCAGTCACAGCCGCTCTCGCTTGGAATTGAACATCGACAACGCTGAGCACTGAGCAGGGATGGGAATGTTGGGGGCGTCCATTGGGCGTCCAAGTGACGGTCCAACTTGAAGGGAAGGGGGCCGGGGCCGCGTCCCGCCTTGCTTTTGTCTTGCCGGAAAGCTCAGGGAGGTTTCGGAGCTTGGTACCCTTGCCATTTGCCACATAAATGGTGTACCGGATTCTTTCGTGGCGATCATGAAGAGGCCTAGGTTAGGAAGGAACGCGTCGGCCGCGTGATCCGAACAAAGGCATAGGGGTTCTAATAAGCGCCCGACCGTCAAGCCATTCCCCTGAATTGTATATTCGTCACAAACGTCCTACTCATTCTGTAAATCAATACTTTATTTGGGGCCACCAAGCGAGTTCCACGTAAACTGAGCCTTTACCGAGTGTGTAAAAGGAGTCGACGTCTTACAATGAAGCCAGTCGGCTTCTTACTACAGTTGGATTGCTCATAACGCATAAGCTCATAATGCATACCAGCCAAAATTTCCTCACAACGCATCGGATTTTGGATCCACCAAAATGCATTTTGTCACTGTAAAAGTGTGCTCATAATGCATATGATTCACCCAGAGTCCCCTCATTTTGGCAGGGAACGGACATTATGCGTTATGAGCAATCCGACTGTAGTTGCGCGTAACCCACGGGCACAATTGAATCGGAACTGAAATGTGAATCGTGCCTGAAGTCGGAACAACGCCCATGGTGAGCCCGTAGGATAGATAGCGTAAGGGACAAGAGTATAAATTGATCATCCACAGTCGTCTTTGCTCCCCACCGAATCACAGCTCCTGATGCGATCCCAGTTCCTTTTTGTTGCCGCTCTCCTTGAACTTACAGCTGGCGCGCCCAGCAAGCGCGTTAGCCCGATCACTGAACCTGTCGCTGACACTGCTATCACCACAGGAACTTTGATTCCGTTTAACTATGTCGACTTGAACCCATGCCACGCAGGGTATACACCCACACTGTCTGGCTCACTGACGCTGTGCCGACGGCTCTCGATGGCAATGGAGACCTTCCGGCCGGAACCTTTATTGAAGAATTCGGCAGTTTCCTCATCGGCAACTTCGGTACACTTATGATTAAATGCACGGCTTTTTGCTGACTCAACGGCGTCAGAGCCTCCACCCCTCGCTGGCTTTTCCGTCCCTTCGAGCAGCCTTGTGATCCCCGACATCTCGGGTTACTCTTCTGGCTCTGCGCTGTATTTGACGGTGGTGGAGACCTCCCCGGCCAACGCGTGCCCCCCAGTTTGTCCTTCTCCAAGTACAAAATTATTGCCGCTCACAAACATTCCCAGGGCGTTGGCCAACCCGCTTCATACGAGTTTTTCTCGGTGGAATTGGTTGTCGCGTAGGGAAGGAGTCTAACCTTCAAAGAGGGATTAGTGGTGCCCGCGTTCCGGGGTTTTATTCAATTGTTCTGAGAGGTTGAATGAACTTATCTCATGCTTGCTTGGTTGAAATTTAAAATGGTTTGACTTGCTTGCCGATCTGCCGAGCGTGCTGAAGACGCACTGGTTCTTTCTGAAGGAAAAAAAGGCGCAAACACTTCACTGACCAGGACCCCTGAAAGAGACAGGTCCCAGCTTTGACGAAATATAAGTTCCCACGCTTTCTGAGTGTGCAGAAATCGTTCTATTCAGCGAGCAAGCATTTCCGGTTTTTTTTTGAGTCGAAATTTTGGCCAAAAGTTGTCGGGACGGGGTCTTGACGGAGACCCTGGCCTCGTAGGGCATTTTCAGAACATCGAAGATTACTACTACTTCCGTCAGGATGCCTCTGAATCCATGTTGCGGTGTCACTTCTGCTCGCCGCTATCACTCTGTCGACAGCTTCTGGAGATGTAGCGTGTAGAAATATACAGTACTCGATGTCGAACAATTATTTTTTATTTCGCCTCAATTAAACTCTGCTCAAATGAGGGAAGTTCTGTGCTTGTGGACACTGCGGCGCGCGACGAGCGAATGCTATTTTGTGACCAAAACAGGGACTATTGAAGTCTTTTGAAGTTCAAATTTACATCGAACTTTTGAGAGCTGTTCAAGGACAACCTCGAACACCTTTTGCACCAGCACCCTTTTGTGTCGTCTATCTGCGAGAGACGAACCAAAGCACTTCGACGAAGCAGCCCCTATGTTTACGGGCCGAGTGCCGGCCTTACTGTGATGCCACATTTGAACCTGCTCCCTTTGCCTTCAAAACGGACGAAAATTGACTGAGGGGCAAAGAGTTCGTTCAGGGTTCCTAAGAGCCTTCTCTGATAGCTGGATGTTAATGCGTCCAGGCTTACTTCTATGATGGCGTGACCACTTTTTGTTTCTTCCTCAATTTCGCTCTACTACACTCGAGATAAATCGTATCCTTCGTCAGGAGTCCAAGTCCCCTTGGTGAAATTTGTCGAAGCCTTTTTGCAATTTTGAATCCACGCGGACGGTCGGACCGGGTTGGCATCACGATCGCGGAACCAAAAAAACTCGGCAAGCATGTGAATTCACTTTTTCTTCTTCTTCTTGCGGACAAATCACTGGCATAGATTCGCCGTCTCGTTTACCCTCCGACGATTCGCTAAACGCAGCCCGGCTTCGGTAAACTCTGCGTAAGCTCCCAATCACAGATTGGCGCCCCACCCCACTGACGTCGATTGTTGCTTGAAGGGTTTTGAAACCCCACCGCTTAGTTACTACACCTTTTTCTCCTTCCACCACATCGCGCACTTTTACCTCCGCTATGCACCTCATCTGGTAGCCTTCACACCCCGGCTTAGGACATCCACTCTCCCTGACGCGTCACAAGTTCCGATTCTCCACCATAGGCATCATACTACATGCCCCGCGAGCAGCGTCCACTCCTTCCAGCTTCCCCGACTACCAGTAGCCCACTCCCTGGGTCACAAATACCGCGCCTGGTACCTCATCTTTGCGCAACCCCACCGCACCGCCGACAGCCGCGAGATTTCTCGCCTCGACACCTCTGGGCCGCGCAACCCCGAGCAATGGTCCCCACGCCCGCGGTTCTGGTTCAACCCCAAGGCGCGCTCGGGATGGGAGCGTGGAAGCGAGACGACGCTCCTCGACTTACATACAATGAGGCAGAGTCGGGGTTGCGCACGGGAGCTGGACGTTGTACCTCGATCTGTCGGTACGGGGAAAGTGAACTGAACCAATTCGGGGTAGGTAACCGACGGTGACGAACGGGTTTCTTTGCCCAAATAGGCCGATTTTCGCTGCGGCATTCGCCGGACGTCCGTTTATGGTAATCCACACTGATTGCCGATCAGTGAACCTTTGGTTGTAATAGTACAGTATACAAAGCACCTTACTTTATCCTACCTACCTACCTACCTACCCTTGTACACAACAAGGGAAAGTTTATCTTTCAGGAGCCCGTTCGCTAGACTCGTTACCAGTCTGCAATACGGCAAAAGAAAGTTGATGAGTTTGTTTACCGTGCCTACGGCAAACAACCTCACGACTTCTTTTGCCGTAGCGCAGACTGGTTACGAGTCTACCCATTCGCAGCGATTTGGTTTTATGTAAACTCGGAATCCTTGGATCCTCCACAATGGGCTCTGATTCTGGCTATTGCCATTTTACTTTCAGAAAGTCTTTTCCGTTTTTTAAAGCTTTTGCACGTTTGAGATAATACAACTCAGTCTGCAAAGCATTCTAGGCGGTCCGTTGATTCAATCGGAGTTTACCAATAAAGCCGGGGATAAAGCCGGGGAAGTGCCCGGGAGGACATGCCGTTATGCACAGGTTTCAAACCTTCGTGTGGGGCTCTTTTCCCATATGGGAACTTTCTCCGTTATTGGGTGTAACCTTGGTATAACCTGTAAACAAAATTGACCGTTGACAAGGGTCAATTGAGTTTGCCAGTGGCAGATGGGGTGATCTTCAAGTTTTTTGCTCTTAAAGAGCCTGTCAAGCATCCATGCACCTCACGACTAACCCCCGCCCCACCTTCTTTTACAACTCACCATGCGCTTCATCTACGCCGCCCTCGCTGCTGCTGCGGCCCACACCGCCGCGTCCTCGGCTGTCCCTGCTGTCCTCAAGACCCGCGTCACTCCGAACCAGGGAAGCTGCATAGGGTATGGCAAAGACATCGGGGTTTACGACGGTACCGGTATCGGCTCTCAGTACAGCGCGGCATGCGCGAACGTTGTGCGTGTTCCCTTAGGCCAGCGATATAACCTACTCATCTCGCCATTCCTTCTAGACCCTCGCCTGCCTCAAGCTGAACGGCACCAGCATCTGGAGCCACGCCGAATGTGTCGCAGCGGCCACCTGCCAGGGTGTGAGTTATCATCATTCGCTCTCAAGTTCGCGACCGTTTCGTTAACAAAATGCCCTCTCAGACCCGTGGCGTGGTCATCAACAGCCAGTGTAATAACCACAACGTCGCTCACATCGCTTCGATTCCCAACCTGTCGGGCGCGGTCCGTTTCCTCGTGACGTTTATAACCTCCCCGCTCATAGCCCCGCAGGTCTACGCGACCATCGTCGGCTCAGCTGCCGCTGCCGCCAATGCCCCCATCACGCAGCAAAACTACATCGACTTCGTCTTTGGGCAAATGTCTGCGGCGAGTGTGACCCAGTGGCCCACGTGCGTACCCCCAAGATTTTGTTTCCTGTCCTGTACTAACACAACCAAAGTGCCGACTACGTGGTTTCTAACTGGTACGTTTTGGTTTACAAGCCCCCAAGAGTTCTGAACTGATTTTTGGTTAGGTGGACCCCAATCACGACTTGGGCTGCTACCGGTAACAGCGTCCCGTACTCCAACTTCAACGATTGGCTCCACTACTCAGAGACTGACACCAAATAATCGCTTGTAGCTTATTAGTTACTTCACGAAGGACATGTGCCCCTAATTTGGACTTTGTTTAACCGCAGTACTTGTTGAAGTTGTCATCTCGTTCACTCGCCGAAAGACGAGTGGGTGCTCCTGAACAACAGTTTCAATCACAGCCCGGAGCAACTTGAACGTTTGAACCCCCGATGAGGTAAGCGGAGTGAGAGTGGACTGTAAAATTTCAACGACAGTTAATTTCCATACCCGACCGGCTGTGCGAGCGCGCCGAACAAAGAAGTGTCGTAGGCTCAAAACCATGAAAGGGGATCCTTCGCAATACAGTTGGTTTGTATCCTAGCCTGCTGTGGATCAACGAAGGCGCCTTTGGACACATAGTTCTGCAGTTGTGAGTTGAAATAGACCTCGGAAGCGCGAGATACGACTTTAATTTGCGCGAACCTCACCACGGGGGTCAGAAGAATGCGTATTAGTACTGGTCCCATGGATGCCCACTCGTCCGGAGCCATACACATACAATGAGTCGAAGTCACACGGGAGCTGGACGTTGGACCTCGATCTGTCGGTGCGGGGGAAATAAATAAAGCTCCAGAGCTCGCGGGGAGACAGCGACTTCGCGCCACAGGCAACAGCCTGAGATCTGTGCAAGGGGGAGAGGTGCTGTGTGTGGAGCCAATATATTGCTCAGGTATTACTGTTCGAATACTTTCCGGATAATATTCGCCTAGATATTCCCACCTGGGCCTTCGTTTGTGTTCCGTTGGGCGAATATTGGCTGGGCCGTGGGTTCTTTCTATACCCAATGTGGATAGCGGGGGGCTTGGAGCTTCTCAGGCATGTATGGATGAACCGACGAAGCCGCGAAAATGACGCGGCGCCCCGTGGGATACGTCCGTGTTCGCTCCGCCGAAGCGCCAGTTGAAGAAAGGTCTGGGGTAGCCAAGGTGCTGACGCCGCAGACGAAGCGCCGTGGTGTCTTCAAGAGGCAAAATAGAATCTCAAGACCACTGAACCAGGGCTCGATGACGGCCACTGTCAAGAACGCCAATAAAATACATAGCAAGGGAGTTATAATGCTCACTGTCGGAGAGGTTGCGGTAGAGAACGATGATCCTCAAGCGGAAGTGTCTGATGGCGGAAATTATCGTCGTCAGGGAGAACGATCACAGTTGGAGCAGGAGGAAACGCCTCAAGTTGGATCTGAGTCGTCCATGATGGATCTTCGGAGGGCTGGCAGAAGGCGGTAGCCTTCCTTGGCTTCCTCCTTTTTGAAACTTGCGCCGCTTGACAGCGTTCGGCGTCGAAGGCGTTTCTAAACTATTGAGAGACGCTGAGACGCCAGCCGCGCAGTTCGGCGCTATCGAGGGCGCGAACGTTTAACGGCTCGCACGGTATACGCTTGGAAATATGCGAACAAAGGGAGACAGACGTGGTCCAAGAAATCCTAGAGATGCGGAACGACTCCGTTTGAGACCTCTTGCACCACCAGGCGCAGTCGACTGGGGTCGTGCTGAGGAATGGCGCTATTGAGACTCGAGTATCTAGCAAGGCCGTCAAAAACCGCCATGGCGTGAGGTCCACGGTACTCACCGTTCGAACCATTGCCTTAGGAATCTGAGTCTCGACATGTTGTTTTTTTGAATTGAAAATTTGAAAGTACCCTGGTGGGAACATTTCTTTTGTCGTCCGAGAGAACGACTGCCTGTAACACTGCTGAATCTATTAAGATCGCATGCAGCGAACGGCAAATGGCGTTATAACGGCCTTTCCTCCTCTTCCTCGAGGTTTCGGCGCTTGGTCGGCTTCGGGCTACCAGAATCCGCCGTTCGGTCAGCATTGGTATCTTGTCCTTCTTCTCTGGGTCGGTGGTACGAATGACAGATCAACGAACCGATTCGTATATCGAGCGGAAGCTCAGGCGACGTTGAACGACCCCGTTTGAGAGCTCTCGGGGTACACCCCGAAGCTCGCGTGCCCGGTAGTTGCCACTGCAGGAAATTGACGCTGACCAACCGCGCAACTTGGAGGCCGATATAAAGGGCCCCGGGAAAAAGCCGTGGCGTGGCGTGGCGTGGCGTGCCTGCCGTGGCAGTGTTGGCGTGTCCCGGTGTAAGACTGACACAGTCTGTGAGTTGTTCTCAGGTGTCAGGGACACTCTCAAGCTGCACTCAAGGCATTTCTTTCACTACCCCATGGATTTCCTGTATCAAAGTGTAATTGATATTTTATAAGTTAGATGACGTTATTGATTATTGACGGAGGTATTTAGATTGTCGCCTACTCCGTCTTCACAACGGTTATCCTGTCTCACGGCGCCTTGAATCGCGTCGTAGCGGCCTATTTACATTGCTCAACCGCCCAAAGACAGCACTCCACCCACGGCAGGTACTCAAAATTATCTGAATGTTCGTTTGGATTCTTGTTCCCCGGGGAACTTCACCGTTCTGCGGTATGGTCCAAGATATCAAAGCACTTGTAGATCTCCTAAATTACGCGACTGTGTAAGTCGTACAGTGCCAACAATCTTGCCTGTAAGGCTGACTGAGGCTGTAAGCCTGGAATTTCCGAGTCGGATTCAACCCGAGCAAAGGACCCATACCAGATCTGTTAACTTGCGATTACACCGATTGTCAAAGGTAATTCACACGCATTCCACTGCACTTCGTCAAGCTCATCCATTGAATCGAGGTAAACAGTGTTTGAATAATTTTCCCACGGTTGAACTCCACCACTCAAGACTTGAAACAGACTTCCGGCCTTGAGTATATCACCTATAATGTCCATAGTCTGTTTGCATAGGCCTCGAAAAGTTTTCAATAGCCTTGTAGAGAACCCTGGGTTCTCATCCCGTCGAAGTTTTCGTCCATGATTGTGTTCCAAACTTATCCCGATGTTTGACTAAAACAGGTATTTCAATGCAATGAAGTAGGAGACAACGTACCCCAGGCATGCACGCGGTGCATTGTGGTGCAAGGATTACGCCACGGCGGTGCACGGTACGCCACGCCAGTGCACGCCACCGTGCACCTGTGCCGTGCAGTGCAGTGCAGTGCCGTGCAGCACCGTGCAGCGCCGTGCTGGTTCGTAATGACCCATATTCACAATATTTCATCTCCTACTAACCATGCATGAGATTTTGAACCTCTCAGGCTCAACGCGTCGTCGGGTACTCAACATTGTACCCCCGACAAAGGCTGAGGTACTTATTACCGAACTTTCTAAACTCGGGCCCACTCTCGCAGTGAATTTACCATCAGGATTTGCCGGTTCCAGCATATCGGTACCTAAGGAACGACCAGAGAATATGACAAACCGTCCCACTTCCGCGATTCTAGTGGTGTCGCCATTTTAGGAAATCTCGATCGCGACCGAGAAGTTGAACTTTGATAGCCGTGTGTTTGTCTTCTTCCATCGATGTTGAGCGTCAGGTTGGGTCTTCGACTCGGCAGTGCAATTCCCCTTGTATGCCTCGGCAGCTTTACCTCAATTCTGTTGCTAACCCGTTCTCTGCCAGGGTTTCCCGCATCAGGGCATTCAATGTTTTACCGCACCACCTGCAGCGCCCGCACTTCCTGCGAGTGCAGCACATATTCTTAGAGCATGTGATTCGTTCCCCTTCTTTGTCTCCGCTCTCTTGAGCTCTGAGAATGCTCCCCCAGCTTCTTTTTTGTGTCGGAAAAAACCCAGTTCGCATGCAACGGCATCAGACAGCATGGTGCCATCGAACGGCTTGGAAGTGCTTCGAACGCCTGGCGGGGGGCGGTTCCAAAGCCGCGCTTGGAGTTCTAAGCTGTTCCATGTCGTATGAAGGCACGCTTCCGGCGTATAGTCTTCAGGGTGAACAAGAGAACGAGGGGTATAATTAATCTATATTATTACCTTGCACTATTGAACCTGAACAAGTTAAATAATTGAACAACAAAAAACGAGGAGAATTCACTCACCTGGATCTGCTGCTCGAGTCGGACTTCATCCAAAGGAAGGTACTCCCCAATGTATTTCCGCAGACACATGTTGAAATTGCGGAACGCCGGGTCGCTTTCCTGTTCCGCCTCTAACCGGTGAGCGGAGAGTCGGGGCATGAGTGAACCGAGCCTCCAATGGCCTGGTAAGCATTCGCGCGGCTTAGGTCTGACAGTCCGTTCACTGTTTCCCTCCGACTCCAATTGTGCCAATTTAGATTTAACAGGTATTCTCTTCTAATTGTTACTTTCTGGCCAAAACACTTCGCCGCGTCAGGGTGGACGCGGCGGGCTCCATTTTCTGAACAGCGCCGTACGCGTCTTCTAGGGAAAAACATTTGCAAGAAAGAAACTTGGATGCGGTGGTATGCTACATGGGGTGGGACGCGGCGTGGTTGAAAAGTAACACAGTGGTACCACACCGGACGCGGCGCTCACTCAAATTTGATGCGGGGCTGGAGATTTGAAATGCGGCGCCATTACCAGCCTGTAATCAAGCACTACCAATACATAGTCAATGTTATACTACCACATTTATGCCATGTCATAACCAAGTCATGGCCAGTACCTCAACGTGGTTCCCGCCCCCCTAACAGTACAGATACACCAAAGGCTGCAGAATACATATTTAATTCCTCTGATACTGCTCACTAATGTTTCAAGTGAAAATGTTTGGTTTCGCGCGGCGCGCCACGGCGAAGTGTGCAGTGCCGCATCAGTACTTCACCGCTCCTCATGGAACAGTCCAGACACCATGAATTCTCTGGGAATAGTGTCTTGAAGCTTTAAACCCGCGCAGCGTGACACGGTGCAGTGCACGGCAGTGCCGCATCAATTGCTACTGGCCCGCTGTTCTCGTTTTGAAGCCGCTCAGACACGCACAAGCCTGGGTAAGGGTGTTTTAGCTCACCTGGTGCTGCACACCAACATTTTGAATGGGCAGATGAACACATGGACAAGACATGAACATAAAAAAATGTGATCACTCAACCGTGGGAATTAAAAATCTGACCATGTATATAAGTCTAATGAAATCTGATTTGAGCATTGTGGTCATTACAAGGAGTCAAGGTCAACCCCTGGCATTCATTCTATGCAATAACATCAGACTCCCCAAAAGTACCTACAAAAGCCTCATCGTGCCACGTCGGGACACGCCAGCACTGCCACTGCGGCACGCCACGCCACGCCACGCCACGGCGAAAAACCGGTGCCCCGATATAAAGAGACTTCAAACTTCAAACATCGAGGTAAACACTCACATTTCTTCCCGCCCCAACGCAAAGGAACAAAACATCTCCATCCGTTTCAGTGATCTCCTTTTCGACGATAACCCGAGCCTTGTCGTCTTCTTCGTCAGAAACAATGATAGGCCCCCCGTGAGGCAGAGAAGCTGTGTTCGTTTCATCTGAATCTTCTGAAGCGCGGAGGTAAAGAGCATGGGTGAAAGTGATAATCCAACCAACCACACCACATACAACCAATAATCCAATGCGCGCGAGGTCGGGGCTCCATGCGAAATATACGCATGCTGCAATCCAGGAAATCAACTTCAAAGGCCAGCGCGCAAGAGTTTGAATAGTATACTGAGAATAATACGGTGCGACCAGCGCACCGTCGAGTGCATTGTACAATCCTTTGAACCTCTTCCACCGATTTCCCTTCCAACCTCTGCTCAGGATCCACTGCAGCAACTCGTTCAACCAAAACCAAATCCCGGACTCAACCTCAAGTCCGAATCCACCAAAATCCCTATCCATCCCATCCAACAAGAACCATCCAAGAAACCAAAACAGGGGCATGAGACCCTGTAGCAGAACCACCAGTCTTGCCAATGAGAACCAGGACGCTCCTGCCGCGGGTCGGGCCGTGTGAGGCGCGCGACGATCCATAATTGGGCAGGGTGCTGGAGCCAGGGCCGACATGTCTGCTTAAAACAAAACCAGAGAAACCAAACTAAGAGTGCGGGAAAGATGGGGGGGGTATATTCTATCTTGTATCGACTTTACATTGAGCTTTTATACCTACTCTGTTTGGGCCGTACAAACAACTATTGTTCACCTAGAAACCATTGTCCATCCATATTGTTTACTCAGAACCATTGTCTAGAAGAAACATGTTTCGGTTTCATTCCAACGTGTCGCCTTCTCGACGCGCCGCAGGCCAGTGCGCGCTGTTCCCATCAAACACGTGCCCGTGATTCCGTGTTTCAACAAAATATACTGAAATTACCAAAATTCAACCAGTTCATGGAGTTTTCATGCCTGAGCACAGAGCCAGCTCATCACTTCTTTGACTCGACGCTTGATTGCAGCACGGGTGAGTTCTTCACTGTCTCGGTAACCCAGATGTTCCGGGTGTGATCTCTTATCTTATCTGTAGATCAGCGGAGTTTCAATAAATGATAAGAAAAGATGTGCAGAGATCACACCGGAACGTCTGGGGCACTTCGTCCGTGATACCCTGGGTGCTGTCACCCATCAAATGTCACGCCGCTCTCGATTTCGCACTGTGTGCACCTTGGAGGCCTTTGAATGAGTTGGGATTTGGCTGAAGGAGCTGTCTACATGAATATAGACTGGTGGTAATTTTTTCTGAATTTGCTTTGGACGAGTTTCAGTGAATTCAACATCTGTTGTGCGGCGGCCATGCCCAAAACACCTCATCTTGAGGACCACAAAACAGGTGCAAAAATGGGCCTAAAATTCCGAGAAAAATTGGGAGGGCATGCAAGGATCTAGTAGAATGATCCTGAGCAAGCTCTGGGGCAATTGGGGAGGGGAAGGGGAAGGGGGAAGACGGTGTGACGCCACCCAGGGTATCACTATACGAAATGCCCCAGACGTTCTAGCGAAGTCACCGTCCATCATTTCCTTATCATTTATGTCAAACGACCGGAACAAATTCCGAGATAAGATAAAGCGGGCATAGGTGACTGAGCTAGAACGTCTGGGTTACCGAGACAGAGTTCTTCAGTCACTACAGCGCTGCAGGATCGTGGCTGGATGGTTTATTCTCGAGTTTTCGCGTTGAGATTTCAAATCCTCGAGTTTCGGCTTGACATTCTCATCAAGGATGGAAGCGCACAGTATGGAAATTGTATGGAAAGAATCCAGAAACAAAAAGTTATCTTGATGCCATCTTTGATGCGTGATGGTCACCGGGGTCACGGCGGATACCAGCGATTAAAAAATCGCATCCACTGCCAGTCTCCAGGTAAACTTGAAGTTCGGTCCAAAATTAACTATGCAGGAGCATTTGAAAGAGATCAATTCCAGCAGAAAACGCGGCGCCCAAGAAAACGCCGGGCTCCAATACCTCAAGATCTCCAACGGCGAACGCACATGAAAGCCAGCTGAAACCTGTCGGTGTAGTATATATGGTGTTGTCTTTCACCATCCGTGTCCCACGGAACATCGAGACTGATTAGAAATATCTTCCAGACACCACGATCATTACCACGGTTTTGAGCGACGGGGAATTCATTCGGATTCTGGCAGGACACTTGTTCACAAGAGTGGCATAAGGATGGCCAGTACACTCACAACTCCCGATTCCTTGGGTCCTTTTAAATTTGGAGATTCAGCTGAACCTTGGCTGAACCGAAGTTTGATTGTCAGACCTCGGCAGATCGTTTCCGGCGAATGGACAGTGACGGCGTGGGAACTCTCTGTGAACCAATAAAAGCGTTTTGATTCCCCACATTTCCTCTTCCCCCTTCGCCCTATCGATACGATGGCCACAATCGACGAATCCTCCCGTGCTTTTCGCGGCAAACCGCCTGGTCCCCCTGTCTTCTCAACCAAGGCGGAGGAGCGCGAGTTCATCAAGTTCCGCCTCGCCCAGGCGCTCCGGATATTCGGTACGTCGTCCTCGTCTCGCAGCGGCGAAGAAACGCCGACAGAAATGTTGTAGGCAACCGCGGGTACGACGAGGGCGTTGCCGGGCACATTACCGTGCGGGTACGTGCTGTACTCATTATCTATGCCGAGGTCGCTCACTTACCGTGTGAACGAAGGACCCCATCCGCCCAGACTGCTTCTGGGTCAACCCATTCGGCCTCCACTTCAAACTCATCCAACCCAGCGATTTGCTCCTTGTAGACCATGGCGGTAACATCCTCGACGAGTCTGGGCAGAAGGATGGCCCCTTCCGCCTCCTCAACACCGCCGCCTTCATGATCCATTCCGCCATCCACGCTGCGCGCCCCGATGTCTTGTGTGCTGCCCACTCGCACTCTCCCTACGGCAAGGCGTTTAGCGCGCTCGGGAAGACGCTGGATCCGATCTCGCAGGATGCGTGTGCGTTTTACGAGGTACGTTTTCGATGGTTTCGATCTTGCTGCTGTTTATATATATTTTGTACCGCGTCCGCCTTGCGGTGTTTTTGTCCCAAACTTCCGCTTGTTGACCGAATCACAGGACCACGTTCTCTACGAGCAATACAACGGCATTGTCCTCGACGAAGCCGAAGGTGCAGCCATCACCGCCGCCCTCGGCCCCAACAAGGCCGCGATCCTGCAGAACCACGGTCTCCTCGTCGCGACCGGCAGCATCGAGGCGACCCTGCATTTCTACGTCGCCATGGAGCGGGCGTGCCAGGTCCAGTTGCTTGCGGATACCGCAGCGGCGGCGTTGAACAAGGTGCGTTTTGTTGTCTCGTCCCCCGTTCTTTTTGGCCGAATCCCATTCGCCAGGACGGCAAGACGGTGCACATAAACACCGCGCAAGCCAAGGAGACACAGCGCATCGTCGGCTCGGCGGGCGCGGGGTGGTTTAGCGGATGCATGGAGTTTATGGTGCTCGAGCGGGAGGAGGGTGTCAAGTTCCAGTTCTCGGGATAGGAGGACATCAGCGAACCTGGAGGTGTAAGATAGTTTGTCGGTAAGAGCATGTACTTTTTTTTATCTCCGATCAAATTTGAACCGCAATCTTTGCTGGTGAACACATTCTAACATACGCCTTCTCTGCATTTTATGGAGGCTGTCTGGATGCTCAAGCTAGTATATGTAGATGTATTCAACCACAACACCCTCCTCGTCATCCTATCTGAATAAATGATTCCTGAGTTTTGTAAATTTGTCCTCGTTTCAAAGCAGCAGATGTCAAGTTTATAACAACGCGGGTCGACCCCGGTACGTAATTGGTCCTCCTCCCTTCTTCATGAACATCCACCAACCAATGACCGGGCTCACCATGGCGTCTTTTTCCAGTAGAAGATAGTGATAATTTTTATCTCGATGTGACGCGTATACCAATGGATCCAGCAACCATGGTACAGTCTAACAATTCACCATTGTCTTCCCATTTGACGTCCACGTCGGCGTATCCCACGGGTACGCGGTCGGTATCAAGGCGGTGGTATAGAGTGTCGTCGAACAGGAGGGTCTCGGAGCCGTGGGGCTTTGCATATGTAGCCCAGAATTGCTGCGCCGACATTTCCTCGGGGGCGTCGCTGGAAGCGGTCGTCTGCAGCAGAGTGAGCCATTTTCGAAGCAAACCATGAGTCGCACAGACCATATCCAGTCTATTTCCCAGCCACCTCCCTTCTCGCTGAAGACGTTGAAAGCATTGATCCATGACCATCCGGAATAATAGCTGGACCACTGCCAATCTTCTGCCAGAACTGCACATTATTTTGACTCATCGGAGTATCAAATGCGGCAACGAATCGGGTGATCACTGGGCGAGCAGGATAAACTATGCGATGGTCTCTGAATTTCAAAAGGCTGTTGATGTGGTTGATTTTATCCAGCGTGGGGCTGATATCTCCAAAGATCGAAGGACGCTGCGCCTCGCCGGGAGATAGATCGTCAAAGTGGTTTCCAGCTAAACAGCCTGTAGATCTCCTGTAGATCGGCCAAAGAACGGCTTGACGGTGTGATTTTGGGTTGGAACGCGGCGCATCAGATCCATAACGGGATCAAGATTATGTCACCTTTCACACCATCTCTCCTTCATCTCCGAGCCCCTTGATGCACCTGGACCTCCAGCTTCGGCGGTTCGTACGGCGACGGCCCTACCTTGTAGTACTCGTGAGTGGTATTAACGCTATCGCAATTCTCTCCCTGTACATCCTATATAATGGACGAAGACACTCCGAAATCGTGACGTTCTCTGAGCCCACAACTACTCGCATCTTCACCAATTTTTCCAACGCACTCCAACTCTCCACCCTGGATCGCCCTAATGATATCTGGGTCCCACTGGCACTGTCATCTTGCATTTTTGGGATGCCCGCCTATTACGCCCCCTCCTTCGCGCGGACACTGCCGAACGTGCTATACGCCGAGGAGCTACTCTATCCCGATTTTAAACTACGAGAACCGCACTTCGTAAATGACGAACATCGTCAGACATGGCGAGACTACGCTCTGTCTGACCTGGCATTCCGCGACCGCGGTGCGCTGCTTGATGGCTGGGTCAATTACAAAGGGCAAGCGGGTCAAAATTTTGTGCGTGTCCCGCGTAATTTAGTACCCGCAACGTTTATTGACTAGTGACAGGTCTTCCACGACGTGAAGTATCAAAAATTCTTTGGTCCCGACACATGGGCACCGATGGCGTGCATGTCTAAACTAGTAGCCACCGCGCCGATCCAGCCACTCACCCACACCGATCGATCCATGGAAGTGTTTCCAACCCTCCTTGTCGCCCTCTCCCCGGAGGCATATTCATTCCAGCACTATCTTGACCGCGTCACACATATCATCGCTCAGGGGCTCCATCTCGCCGCTGGGGGTACAAACCTGTACGCTTTCACCGGGCAACCAGGTCAAAAAATAGTGAGGGAAATGTGGGCGCAGATGGGATTCCCTGAGAGCCACGTCCTCCACTCAAATTTAAAACCGGTGGCGGCGGAAACACTAATCTTCTCGTGTCGCGCAGTCCTCGTACACCCGTGGCTCTCTCTAAGGACGTTGGAACTACTAGGCGCCGAGCGCACGTCCCCGTCGTCTATCCGCAATAAGGTGCGTCGACACTCAAGGTTTTTCCCTCTCGGAATTGACCACATCGAAGGTCGTCTACGTGTCGCGCTCCGATGGACGCACGAATGGGGGCCGAGGAGTTGTGAACGAGGAGGCGGTTCTGGATGCAATCACTAAACTTCTCACTGCGCGCGACAAAGGCGAGGAGCTCGTCATGTTCAACCCCGACCAGTTTGCGGACGTCAAGGAGCTGTTTACTTGGTTTGCGGCCAACGCTCTCGCCGTTGTCGGCCCGCACGGCGGTGCCATGTACAATCATCGCTGGTGGGCCACCGTCTCAAACATTCGCTCGACCCAAGATACTGACCAGATCCAAGGGCAAATCGAGACATATTTGTATTGGAATTCATACCGGCGAACAGAATAGCTGTTATGATATGGGAGGAAGCGTCATTGCTGTCGCAAACTTATGCGGCAATTATTGCGGAACCGACGGCCAAGAACGAAACAGATATGGTCATCGATGTTTCCGACGTGGTTTCGCTGTTGAGCCAGCATTTGGGTGTCGTCGGAGAGGAGCCGATACAGAAGAGTTATCCCTGGAGCGCTAAGGAGTTGGGATTCAGGTAACGACTGGACAAAACGGACACAGTAGAATAGAGGTATCCTATTATAATGAAACGGAAACTTAATTGACGACATATCTGTTGCCAGCCATGGTGGGATAGCTTGGTTGTAGGGAGTACGATGCATGAGTACTGAGTGCTTGTGGCAACTGGTGAGTGATGGTGTGAGGACACGGCCGAGATCGGCGCCGAATAAGCGCCTGGCACATCTTGAAAACGTCTGTTCGAGATAAAATAGCGTATATATACTATAGACTGGAGATTTGATTATATCTTCGTTCCGCGAAAACCACAGTAATCGTCCCTTGTGAAAGCATAGTCGACGTGCAAAGTGATGTACAATGGCGGAGAAGCTTCTAGACACGAGGGTTGGAAAAGTATACTGAACGACGGTAAAGAAGCCTGGCTAAGGCATAGGCACTTTACCTAGGATTACTTTTGAGTTGCGCAGGTAAGAATCGCTTCCCGTTCCTCTGGACGACTAGAAAGAGTCAAAAAGTTTACGAGAGACGTGTGAGGGGAAATAGCGCACCATGAACGCCTAACGTAGGTGTATTAAAATTGAAAGCTACGCCTCAGAGGGCCGTAAGGAACTCACGGATTGGCGCTGATGCACGCTGAAGCTATGCAATTCTGTTGCAGTTGTCGTCTGCTCAAACAGTACATTCGTTGCATGAACCTTGGCAATGTCCTCTCGCCAGAACCGGGCATTCAGTCTGAATTCAGTCAGCTTAAAACCCAACAAGTAAGGAGGATCACATACGTGCTGATTAGTGCATTTGTATATAACTTTGACAAAGGAAAGTCTGTTCGAGAGAAGAATCAGAATCCGAAGTATGAAAAACCGGCGGTAACTATTGCGCTTGAGTGAATTACCTGCCATGAAGTTGCTAGACGGAGGATCAGTAAGGGATCTTTCGGCATGGGAACATTGACTTACTGGAATGGCAAGGAAAAATATGACATCCAACATTGCAGCGCCGGCGGTGATGCTCCCAGTCTGCACCGTCGAGCAGAGAAGCAATGCCTAAGTCGGCCGCACCGCCAAAAACGAACTTCAGCAAACATAGACCGAGCCCTGATTGAACGGGCGAACACTTCGACGACAAGAGTCGAAAGTTCGGTTTTGTGTGGAGCTCACCAAGGAGGCGTTAGATGAGGGAACATTTGATCCATCGAAGGCGGGCTTGCGAAACCGCCATGATTCTGCGTTCCGTGACAAGCTGGAATCGACTCGGAGGCTCGTGAATAGCGATGTTCGCGCCGGCCATATTGATGAGGAAGAGATTTAACCGAAACCCGTCCGCGCACGGTAAATTGCGATATGCATGTTTCGCCACCCGTCGTAATTACTTGTTGGCTGTTGGGAAGAGCAGTACACCGATTCAGACGTGAGGGGGCCAATACCCAACTTTGGTCTGCCTGGCAGGAAACCCTGACGAATTGTATTTCAGTATTTCAGTGACCTCCCAATAATCGAGGTCGCCGCAGCGGTGCTGGCACCTATCTAGAGATATCTGAAGCTCACCATAAGAAAAAAGGATAGCAGTGAGTTCTTCCCAAATGGCTGAGCCCGACTCGAACGGGCGAAAGTTGCGTGTGTCGATCTACTTCTTGTAGTCGTTTGCAGCTGTGAACCACTCCGCGTTCAGTCCTTGGATATCTCGGATAGGGCAGAGTGAGTATTCATAAAAGGGATTCCGAGCCGAATTATGGTCTTCAGTCGGTATGAGCATTTCTTTCATGGAAGCCGTGGAATGCGACGTTTGTCCGCCTGGAGCCTTCGTTAGTTAACCCAGAAAATATTGCGCACACGAACTCGTTGAACTCGTCGGCGTTCGCGCGCCGGAAATATGCAACGATGATTCACCGCTCGGTGAGACGCGCGAATTCGGTTCGTTTTCCACGTCAACCGATCTCTCTATGGTCAACGGGCATACACTGGGAACTGCAAACAATAAAGCCAGGATAAGGCGAAGACTAACCGTACAAACAAAACGGGAGAAAATCAAGTTCGTCGGTAATGGACCGATCCCGGGTCGAACGGGCTAAGGCTGCGTACCATGATCTACCACTTCGTAGGTGGTGCAGCTGCGAACCACTTCGCGTTCGGTCCTTATGTCGGTGAAATTAGAGTAAGGTGAACGCTGAGGCAAATCGCATTTGCTACAGCATTTTTGTGCTTTGTTTAGGGGGCCCGCATTTTGTTTACCTGCCGAGACAGCAGTTTAGCATTTAGATCGCAGAAAATATCACGCACGCGGACACGTTACACTCGTCGCTGGTTGCACGTTGGAAATGTACAAGGAATCACGGATGTTTGGAAGGATGAAAGGGTGGCAGATGACGCGAATAGGTAGACCCCCAATCGAACGGGCAAGCGTCTTTGTGTAGGTTCATCATGTAGTTGGTGCAGTTGCGAACGATTCGCTGTCGATCCTTGTGTAGGTGAAATTGAAGTGTGAGTAAGCTGAAGTGAACTCCGAGGCGAATCGTGTTTGCCGGTGGGTAGTATCAGCGCTCAGGATGTTGCGGGGAAAGACTTGAAAGGAAGCGGTATCCAACCTTCGTCCGTCTAGCGGAGCCGACCAAAAAGAAACCTGACGAACTGTATGCGCTTCAGCGTTTGTTTATGTCGCCAGCCAACCTAGAATATCATCCGCACGTTCCTGTTTATTTTGGGTTAATCCGTCCAAATTTGCACATGGGGATCTGGATCGAGATGTGCAAATGTAAATTAGGTTGACCTCGGGATAAAATGATAAACTCTAACCCCATCCACTGAGCCCGAGTCAAAAGGGCAAGCTGCGTGGTCCAATCTTCCGAGTCGTTGAAACGTATAAGATGCAGCCGCGTACCATTTCGCGTTCAGTCCTTGGGGTAGACTGAACAAACTCAAGTATCATGTGCTTTAATTCCGTTTCGTGCGAGGCAAGCAAGATTGGGCACACAGTGGGAGACCACGTTTGGGGTGGAGGCAACGCCAGTGGAGCGTTCGGCGCGTGGTCACCCATTGAAGAAAAACGACGTCGTTTAGGTCTACGCGGAGCAGAACGAGCGGCAGAGGAACTGGACTAGTACTGGCTCCGGAATCGAAGTCGCGCGCGGGATACTTCATACTTTCCACTGAGAAGGATATCAAAGCCCCTGCTGAGCATCAGATATTTGATACCGCTGAGTTAGAAGACCTTGAGTCGTTCAGTAACTTGAAGGCGCTGGTAGGGACGAGAAATCGGTGGCAGTTCTGGCGGATTTGCATTTGTTGAGATACTTCAGGATCGCGTGAGTTTCCGCCCGAGAACCATTAATGCGACATGAGGGCGAGCAAGAGGTGTCCGATTCCGTAGCCGAGCACACGATCAACAGCACGTGCACCAAAAGCACCTTCCATATCGGGTTGTTGATGTTACAAACACTCGCACTCTCTCACGACGCGACCACGAGCTGCGACGCGTCCCACCGGCTTCCGACGTAGCCAGTGGTCCCTCAGTTCCTACGTTGCTGAATAGGGAGTAGCAGACACATATTGCTGCTCCTGAACCCTTTCAAAACCACTCGGCGACCCGCGTAACAGAGCCACTGTGAACTACCAACAAACCGCCAATTCTGGTGTAAATACTGTCGATAGTACCCCTTCTTCGCACATAAATGCACACTGCACATCCCAATACCCCCGGAATGTTTCGTTTCAAATCTACTCGTTTGACTCTGCCCCGCCACCATCGCATTCAGCTGGAACAATCACCGCGGATTCATGGACAGCGGTTAATGTTGGCGGCGCCAAACCCACAAAGCTGCTAAAGTGTCCAAACTGTTCCAAAGAATTCCGGAAAGGAGCGACCCAAAAGAGTTTGAAGGACCATATTGCGTCGGATGCTTGCCCAGGTGTGTTCTTTTGCTACTGCTGTTAAACTTTTGTCAGGCTCATGCAATGTGGTTTAGCATCGGCTCGCGCGACCCCACGTGTTACCGAGCCACTAGCTCCTTTGGCGCCGCCGCAGCCGAAGCGCTGCGAGGGGATACCGCTCGCGTGGGATCCAGCAACATTTTGGGAAACATATCCCTTCCATATCCATGGTCCTAACACAAAACACGCAGCAAGATATAATTTAATACTCTCAGAACCTCCTGCTACTCCTAGAGCCCGTTCGAAACACTGTGACGGAGCATTTTCGTCCCCAGAGAGTGCTTGCACCAAGTGTTTGGATTTACATCTCGACAGTTCAATCATTCGGGAGCGGGCCAGCCGCTCGTATGAACGGGTACCCGATCATAGTGACCTGAACACTGTGCAGCTTCGTGCAAAGGCGGAAATGGCACAGAATGATCTCAACGCTGTTAAATTAAAGGTATTCATTACGTCTCTCTCTTGGTATATATCTGAACTGAGGATTGTTCAGAAATTAAACCTCGAGGGTTCCGTTGAAAGCGCCCACAAGCGGTTGAAGGAATACATTGATCTTATCCAATTTATTGGTCAACACTCACACGAAATCCCCGCGCTTCATCGGCTATTAGCAAATGCGGCGGTAAACCACTGGAGCGCGAGTGTCATTCGCGAACATTGCCAGCTTGCAATGGACGGGAAATACACTGCTATGGGCTATCAGCTGTACGAAATTTACCTCGCCATGCTCATTTATGAACTTGGTGGTGGGGGAGCGCTATACGCCCTCAATCATTCGATATTTGCACTCCCTTCCCGTAACACCATCAAGCCCTACCGCTCCCAGGCCAAACTGATGCCCTCCGTCAATGGGGTACGGGTAGCCGAGATTTCCAGCAATATTTCTGCGTTGTTTGGGCCGCGTGCGAGCCGCGAAACCAACACGGAGACAGCCGAACCAACCATCTACGGCCACACTTTGTCATTTGATGAGGTTGCGACAGAGCGCAAAGTCGACTACATGCCGGAGACGGACGACATGGGTGGCTTGTGTCTTGAGCATCTCCGCGCGCTCGACAGTCAAAGTCGGAACCGATAGCAAGACAGTAGAGGCTGCGGTGGCTGCAGTGCGGGAGGGGAAAGTCCACATCTCACACGAGACGTCGGTTGGGGCTATATCCCGCCTATCGGAAACCGGCTATGGTGCACGGCCTGTCTTCATGGGTCCATCCTGTAAAACGGGTGATTGGAAAGACTGCCTTCGTACCATGGAGATCGTACTTGAATGCTGGAAGCGCTCGAGGTACGGGGAACGACTCCGTGGCCCGGTGCTGTCGGTTTCTTCAGATGGCGACCCGAAACGTTGCCTCGCGCTATTCATGATGTGTATGCACACGGAGATAGTCGAGGGCAATCCGTTATACCCATATATATGTGATCTTCCGGGACTCAACCGATTCGTTGGCAAGGATAATGTCACGATGGACCCGGACTTTAAACACGAAATCAAACGTAAATCGAGTCCTTTCTATCAATTGGTGTCTTCCTAACAGCCCGTTATTTAGGTGCGAGAGGTCTCCTATGTTCAAAAGCAGGGCTGGTCGTTAAAAACACCTGCATCAACCGCGACCTACTATTCTCGTGGCTTGAGCGGTTAACCGACCATGACTGGTCCGAGACAACGCTACATGCACTTTTGGACCCGGCAGATGGGCAAAACGTGTCGGGCGCAATAAAGCTGATGCTTTGTATTGTCGAGCTCAAGAGCCTCAACTCGGACGACTTCGATCCGAACGAGGCTGTTGAGTTCGAGGCCCTGTGCCTTCTTGCTGACAGTGTTGCACTTAAGGGTTAAGACCTTAAGATCTTAAGGCCTTAACTTAAGACTAAGGGTAGGCCTTAACATCAGGCCAAAAAAAATTAAGGTCTTATTAAGGGTTAACGGACGGCGGCCCGATTCGCCCGATCAAGAGCACTCGCTCAAGTTTTTGTCAATCCGCTCACCCTTTGCATCCACAAATTACCGTCCACAATTCCGGTGGTACGCGCGCACTCGCCGTCCCCGCACGTGGTTTCCCATGCCCCTCACAAGACTCTTTGGCGGTAAGATTGCCCAGCAATTGGAAACCCGGCTCGTCGTCCGCGGGTAGTCTCGGGGGAGGTGTTGTAGATGTAGATCCTTGCAGCAGAGCACAGCGGTGAGGAGCCCGATGCGGGGGCTCGGCAGGCTTCTGGCAATGACTTTGAAGGGTAAAAACCCACCTCACCATTTTGGGAATTAAGCCTTAATCACTCTCTTTATAAGATTACGCCTGTCCGTCTGAAGCTTTTTAAGGTCCGCTGATGGCACCACCATTTCACCGCGGCATCTCTGATCACACAGCCGGATAAGTCCAGCTTGCCTATGCCGAGCCTGGCCGCGGCTGATCCCACATCGGCACAACTCAACAGCTTTTATTTTCAGACCTTAACAGCTTTTACAGCTCTTATGCTTCTTTTGATCTTGAACCGAAGTGGTGGGGCGCGGAGCGCCCCGCCACGCTCTTGTTACCCCTTAAAAATACACCATTAATTAACCCTTAATAGCTTTTAAGGCCTTAGCTTCCAGAGGCACCCTTATTAAGACCCTTAAGTACAACACTGCTTGCTGAGCTTATCAATGCTTGGCTTCAACCTTATCTCAACGTAGACCTGTCCCTCTCGGAACAAATCGAGTCGCTGAGCTTGTGCTCTTTCCTCTGTGCTGGCCTATACATCCAGAACGGCGCCTCATTCATGTCAAATCAGCTGTTTGCCCACATACAAGCGTCGGTAAAAAATGCGATTATGATGGTGGCCAAAACAAGGGTCATTAACGGCGAGCTCAAAGTATTCATCTGCCTCCTTGGCGACGACGTTCTTGAAGCACTCTTCGGGCGTTCAAGGATGATTGGCGGGCACTCGCCCAACTGCAGTATTTCCCAGCTTCGGGACCGCTTTGTGTCGGCGATGAATCTCGACTGGATTTACGAGCAGTATCCGGAGTTTGAGCGGCAACCGCGCCGCTTGAATATGTCCCGTATGCGGCATGTTGATCATCTTCGGCCAGCGCACTTCAAGCGGGAACTCCGTGCGAACAGCTGTGATCTTCTGAAGGTGTGGAAATCTGCTCAGCAGAAGGCGGAGGCAATTCTCACCAAGTACGGTGTGCATATGGATGTTTCATTTGCCGTTCGCTTCCAGCGTCCAGAAACCGACTTAATGCGTCCATTTGGAGGGAAATACCCCGCTCTCTCCACCAAGGTCGACCGCTCCCTGGTGGACTCATAGGGCACGCCCATTACAGACTCAACAGTTGATCTTGACGCTTCAAGTTGTACTCCCAGCTACCTGATCCCGACCGCTGAGTTTGACGGGATGTTTGCTGACGTCGAATCCACGGACACCCCTCCCCGACACTCCATCTTTGCCGAGATCAACAACGGCGCTCGACCGGTTCACAAGGGGACCATGGTGCGAACATTATTTGACATGACGCACGACATTCACACCAGCCGTGATCGTCTACAACGGGTACGGTGTTTTACCTATGGCGGCAAAACCTGGACACGAGAAAGCGGTGAAGGAAACCAAAGCCTGTCTCAATCGACCCACTTTCAGCTTGGTAACTTATTCACAACACTCATCTGTTACAACAATACCCACATCGCGCTGGCTATCGCCAAGTGCACTTTGATCAAGAAAGGTGCAACAGGCTCCAAGGCGTCATCCATCTCCGCCGTTCCTCGCGGTGAACTTCATCTACCGGACTCGGTTTACACAATTTCTGGTCAGGTCCTTTCGGTCGTACCGTTTGGTCGAGGCGGAGACAGTACGGCTTTTGCGTGGGATGGTAATTTTGTCTCGTTTTCTCTAAAGAAGAAAGGTACAGGTCCCAGTGACGGCGAAGCAGTATCACGGATACACAACCTGCAGTTTGCGGTTACGAGTCGTCTCATCGATTCTGCCATTCACGAGCAGGCAGCTGAATTACTCGCTCTCGAGTATAAAATCCCTTGTGACCGCGACAAGACGTGGGCGTTTTCGGACAAGGATCTGTTGGCGGCGTGGTCCTGTCTTTGGGACAGACTACTTGCCGATAAAACCCTTCATACCAAATTCCCGGTATTCACAGGCATCTCGGACGGAGTCTTTCCCTACGCTACCGTGCCTCCACCAGGTAAACTATCCTTGTTTTGTTTTCCAGAACTAATGCCTCCTAGACTCACCCGCTATTTATTATTCCAATCCAATTGCCGGCACCGTCATTGAAGAAACCCATTTCAATCGTAGCACCTGTCGTATTTGTGGTGTCATCGTCAAAGACACAAATCGACAGCGCCACGCTGCCGAGCATATCCTAAAGTCGATGTGTGGGGTGTTTGATCCTACGATTAAATCCCCGGTGCGTTCAACAATCTAGACGAGAAAAAAATCATTCAATTTGATGACAGGTAGCAAAAGAAGACCCTTGCGGCACTTGTTGCAGCCCGACAGTCAACGGTGGCTGCACAACCGGAATCAAGAACTGCAAACTCGATTCCAACTGCCCATCGACATACCCTTTCATGATTTCGGCGGCTGGGCAAGCCCGGCCCACACGCCCGTGCACAAACATTCCAATCAAGTGTCCAATGGACTGCGACCAATTTCACTGGAAATATAACTTCCAACGGCACCTCGACGAAAGACACCCTCAATGGCGACAGATACTGTCGCAAAACTTCCTTTCCACGATTCAAATCAGCTCCACCGAGCAAGAGGCTCTTGGAATTCCGCGGGGTGATGTGATTAACATACCAGCGCTCGCCCCCAATGCCCCTTGCCTCGCACCACCTAATCAAGGTCAAAAGCGCCCTGCTTCGAGCCCTCCGAGTTCACCCAGGCGTGTCGCTAACAAAGAGAACTAACCAGTTAACGCGTTGAGCTCCGACATTGACCCGCGCATCGTCCGCGCGTCGAAAGTTAGAACGCTTATTTATTGACCATTATATCTTCCAAGAAAATTATCTCCCATACCTATATGTCTATACATACCTCCTGAATATTCTCATATTTTTTCGTAGCATACGTCGTGCATACAAGCTGAATGGAATGCAAGATCAGCGAGACGTCCAAACGGAGACAGGCCCGATATGGAAGGTGCTTTTGGTGCACGTGCTGTTGATCGTGTGCTCGGCTACGGAATCGGACACCTCTTGACAGTCTTTGACCTTGCTCTTCTCCACGATGATCTCCTCAACCATCCAGCTGCATCCAGGCCAGCATACGTTCAGTTTTTTCCCTGCTGTGATACATCGATCCCCACGTCGCAAAGACTGTCTCCTCGCCCTCGTTTCGGTGTACAGCAAATGGAACCAGAACATGTTACAGCTAAGTTTAAAACGATAGACAGTAATTTTGTTCAGTTCAAGTTCAGGCCGAGCACAGCTTGAGGCTTTGAGATGATGCCGACTCCAAAGCTCTCCACTTTCCTGTACCACCGCGTTGTTTATGCTCAAGCTGTGCTCGGCCCGAACTTGAACGCGAAACAATTTACTGTCTATCGTTTTGAACTTAGCTGTAACAGCAGCGACAAGAGAGCAGAGAAAAGAAGATCGGGCTCATCGTCCTCACTGAGGACGGCCGAGTCGCCCGTACCAATCAGAATAACGGATGGCTCGAAATAGCGAGATGAGCTGTTGTCCAGATGTTCAATCCAGTGAGCACCCTGGAGATGTCCTTGAAGAATCAAATACCTAGGACCACCCCGTCCACACCGCCCGCCCGCGCATCATCCCAACGCGCTCCACCCGTACTCACTCGAATTTGGTATGCGGTCCTGACAACGTTCCCTTAAAGCTTCATCAAGTTGATCTCAAATATGAAATCTCTCAAGATGCAAGCTGTTTACGATCTGAATCGCATCAAGCTGGCTACCGTGAAAATTTCTCGGGCGAGATCGAGACTGCAAGGCCTCTTCAACCATCCAAGTAATCTTCCAGTATACCGATTATATTTCCCTCTTCCGACCAGGTATTCGCTATTCACGAACCCCCCGCGGCGATCTGCCTCCACTTCGTCGCTTTACAGTCGATCAATTCAGCTCAGAATAACTACGGTTCAAACGCTCAAGATTAATATATTGTACAGACCTGCCAACAGAAACCCGTTCATGATCAGTGCTGGACTCGGTCGTTATAATGGGAGTAATCGCCGCGACTACTCCCATTTAGGTTGGCATCGAAAAAAAAAAAAATCCCCGACCCCATACTCGTGCTATAACCCGCGAGGGAGGGTATACGGTGGACAATTTTCGACCGGTGGACAGTCGCCGTACTTGACTTAAGTTGCCGGCGTACGATTCAGCACATCTTTTCGGGTGAGGTCGCGTGTGTTGCTGTTCCAAATAATGACCTAGATCCGCCCGAAAAATGTTCAACAGCCCAAATTTATACGTTGTGCAACTGCCCTCTGCGTCACTTTTCAGTGACTCAGCCTCAACACGAAATGGCCGACGGGGTCGGGCAGCCCGCCCGGGTTGCATTGATTTTGAAGCGCTGGCTCGGCGACGTTCCGAACCCAAGCTTTACCTATCTTTATTGTGGCGTCGTTGCTGGCCGACGGCACTCCCACCGTATCCATGAATATGGATTGCCCGCTTTCCGAGTGGCTCAACGAAACTGCGGCATCCTCATTCTGATCCTCGGGCTTCAGACAATGACCCGGAGCTTCGGTGCCGTCCATCTTGTAAATTTGGGCGTCTTGAAGTATGTGATGTCCACGAGGTGTTGGGTCGTCGCCCTACCAGAATAAATCCACATCTTGCTGGGAAACAGTGTTTGCCATCTCACTTTTTGTCGAGTTTAGCCTGGCCAAACAACATGATGAGGAAGTGAGTCTCCACGAGGGGGGTACGGCAAGGCAACCATCTCGGTCGAATCTAAACAAAAGTTTATATCTGTATCAGTCTGTTAGTAGCCGCAGTTCAACAGCTTTTTCAATTGTTCTTGAAGCATTCCAATGTAGTCCGTCAACACAACAGAAGCACATGGCTAATCACATAAACCTAAAGTCCTAGACACCCTAATTATAGTGACTGATGTATTTGAGGCACTGAAGATCTTTCACCCGTGAGTTATATAGTTCCCGTCTGGGAACTTCATCCTGAGTCGAAGTAGGATCCATTTTCAACAGACGGTCTGCACGAGGGTTGATCTCTAGCTGCTTTCGCGGCGTGCGAATGAAAATCCTGATGGTTCTGAGTGGTTCTTCCGCGACTCACAAAATTCAATCACTGACACAAAATGTGCATGTCGTAATTTGAGGCACCAACCCAGGATGCATACCCCGAGAGGTATTATTAGTCTACTTGCGCCGTCGGGGCCCACAGGACTGCGGTCAGAGAAAGGCACCAGGGCGGCAAGTTGAAGTTCTGGGGATCGTGTACAAAGTTAAGTCCTGTTTTTGCCTCACCCCGTGGGCCTCCGCATGGGCACGGGGGACACGGACATGGTAGGCGCGCATGACTATGTAGTCCCACGACACGACAAGGCTCCCAAATTGCGATGTCATGGCACCCTGGTCTAAGATTAGCGCATATTTGGGCCAAAAAAGTAACAACTTTCGAAAGTAGAAAACCAAGTTCAAGCGCCACCCAACCAACCACACATACTTGTTCCAGGTACAAACATATAGCTACTAATACATTGCGTAAATTACATTTGAGGTGTGTTATATTCTAAGCTCGGTATACATAATATGGGAAGCGCAGTCGGGAATGCATGGTAGAGCGCGGGGCGGCGCCCCAGCACCACAGCATTATTTCAGTTTCAAGCTGGGACGGGCAATGGACCTCGCGGCCCATGATCCATTACACATCAGAGTGTGCAATATTAACTTGAGGCGGTAATTTTATGGTACGCTTGCTGTATGCGGTTCGAAAAGTACTCTTGAGAAGTAGTATATCAACATGGGGAGCCACAAATCTGATCGAAAGCGTACCGATGAGGGGGCTGGTGCTCGAAAATACGCGCATTGTCGATAGGATCGTTTCGATACACGATACCAAATCTTGGTGCTGTTGCGTGAGTCGTCCGACCATACCAAAATTTCGCATGTTGGACAGTTCGGCTACAAACACCTCGCTCACAGTCGCCCACAAAATCTAGAGCTAATAAGCTTCACGCTGTCGTTAAGAACGGAAGAGAACGCACCCCAATGATGGGATCTATGTGCCGGGACTTGGACGAGAAATCGGTGTTATTAATGAGATGCACCACAGCCCTGGCCGCAGTCCTGTATTTCCCCCGCGAGACCTCAGAGCTGTGAATGCGATGCGCGTGGAGTCGTATTATTGCTGCATGTGTCAGGGTTTGCGTTATCAGGAGACTGTGCCACTTCGACATCTCTACAGCCCGTTGAAGTTCGATGGCCAGCGGAAGACTAGCTTCGAATTGTTCAAGCAGGAGATCCAGGGAATCGAAGGCCGCTGCGTCTGAATGGTCTGAGCGGGGGAGAGTCAGCAGCGCAGTCAGGGTGGAAGACGGCGAGGTATACCTGAGTATCTAGTGGACAACGTAATGGCTCGCTCCAGCAAGATTGACGCCTTCGACAGCAACGCCAATGCGGAGAATCCGTCCACATTGAAGCCAGCGAGGAATCTGGTCACCGTCGATCCTCCACCGCCAGCCATGCCATCAAATAGTTGCTGGTATTGCGGAGTCGGTGCGGCGCTCGGCATTAAATGTGACGAGAAACGACTGACCGAAGCGGCATAATCCCCCAATTCGAGTGGCCAGGGTGTGTCTATGGGTGTGTCGTGGTACGGAATTGCAGAAGGTGAGCCGTGTGCGGCAACCCAGTAATTGTTGACGACGACGACGGTCCAGAATGCGTTTATCCGTTCGCCTTCCTCCAGGCCATCGGTGGGCGGAGGAAATGGTGTCTCCAGCACACCGAAACAAGGCTGCAAAGTGAGAAGCGAGGATTTAATTAGGTGGAGACCTGCGCTAATGGCCAGCGATACGGCTGCGCTAGAGTGATATATGCCCTCGACCGGCCTGCCGAGGGTGAGGTAGTATATCGAGAGCAGCACTTCAGCTTGGATACTGTGCATAACTCGATGTGGATGGTTGCCGCCCAGATCCTGGTGTATATTTTGCAAAGTACAGAGAAGAAATGCATCGTCGTTGTAGACAGGATGTCGCGGCGCCTGAGATAAACGAGATCCCCACATGTACACAGCACTAAGAAGAGCGGGCGATGGTCGTTCGTAGTGACCGAATGGGAGGCCCAGGAGCGCAGACTGTCGGAAGTTGACGGGATCGAGGAAGAAGCCGACCTGTGAGAAATTCTCCAGGAAAGCATCGACCCTGGACGAAAAGTCAGTGAGATTGCCAGGAAGATGAATTGAGAGGCCTACAATCCCTCCGTTAACTTTGACGGCGGTTCCTGCCATGAAAGTCAGCAAGTTACAAATATATCAAGGCACGGATTGTTACCTCGAGTACGAGACTTGAGGAACTCGACGAAGAGGTGGGGGAATTAACGCGAGTAGTCGCTAAAGGTCCGATGGGTCAGCCTCATTCATGTTCATTGTAATCAACATACGAGATGTGGAGTCAACAGACCCAGGAGTAGACCACGAATCCAAAAACCCGGACATTTCCAACGCCATGAAGGGTACATCCCCAGCATCGTACGGTTCATGCAAGAGTATGGACGAGCGGCCATCGTTGGCCGTCGCCTCTAATTCCCCAATGCGCGACTGTAGTTTCTTTATTGTCTCCTCTAATTGCTGTGTTCGCGATCGCCCCTCCAGCGGATACTCGCAGTCTTCTGCCGTTCCGGGAGACCGCATACATTGACTGCATATCGGTTTGTGTCCATCACATTTCTGTAAAAGAGTGGAATTAGCACGGCAAACTACGGATATGTGTGCGGATTTTTCACTATTTTGCGACGCCTGCGAACACGATCAGGATTTTCGATCAGCGTACGGCGTAAATAGGCTTTGCGGAACACATTACCGGCAGTTCATGCAGGCCTTCCCGCGCGGCAAGTTGCTCCGCGGCGAGTGTGACGTGGGACTGGAGGTGAAGAAATTTTGAGTCATGGTGCAGGTCAGCGTCAAAGCCAAGGGCGGAATCCGGTCGGGACAAGTACGCGCGCGTTTATATGGAGCTCGGAGACAAAATCACGGGATGAAAGAACGTTCTGGTACGCCTTACGAATGTCCAGTCGCGGTTCATCATTGCTGCGCTGAAGCTTAACCGTCGCGGGGCGAAGTACGGCACGACACGCACCGTTTGCTGCCGATCTTCTACGACCAATGACGTTCCCCGCGAAGATCAGGAGATGTAAATCGAGTCCCGCCGCTGTCATCGGGTGAGTCGTGACTCACTTGCGACTCACCAAGCAGGCTCAGTGTAGACGTTCGGGATATGCTGACTGAGCCCGTTTTGCCGACTCAGCAGTACGGTCTGAGTCATCACAATCATGGACCGGTCGGCTGAATGGCTGGGGTCTAAATAGAACACCATTTGGGTGACATCTACGATGGCTGTCGCGCACAGGATATATCTAGATCTTCCCTCATAAGGAAACGATTTTCGTTTCGGATCAAACCGTTGCAAATCATTGGGGTTTACCCGTAGACGCCCAACAAATGCCCACTACTTTGAGGTCTGAGATGTGAATCAGGGCCAAGTGGCTTGGCCGCCAAAATAGTTACCGACCCACCTGAACTGTAAATTGCCCTGCCCAGACTACAGCGACCCACTTGCAGGGGGACTTCTTGGAAGTTGAGTGCAAGCCCAGCCCATCGGAATCGCACTACACCTGTGTACGTTAGCGATTCGGGCGGTGCCCGAGGAAGCTATTCGGAATTCGGACGACATCGGATCACCGCAACCCTAAAATTCGATGCCAATGCCGTCGCACGCGCGTTGGGGTGGTATCCAGCTAACGTTGAACCAAGGACGCGTGAAACTGGAAACTTGGCAGATGTACATCCGGTAAAAATACAGTTAGTCCAAACATGTATGAGTACAATATTCCAATTAAACCATTTACTTCGAGGTGACCTGGGGTCGGAGCCCAAATGCCCGGAACGCGGTGATAAGGTTAGCTAGAGGGAGGACGACGAGGAACATTGGCAGTACCTAGAAAGCGATTGTGATTAGCAGGGGCACTTTTTCCTTAGTCGAGATGATGCATACATACCTGCCCAAATTGCCACGAAGATTGCGGAGTGTCGTTGGGCGCGAAGTGATTCCAACGGATGAGCAGCTCGGTGTTCATGACCGTTAGAGCCCACAGGACCAGAACGAATCCAATGTTGATGACGATATTCCATGCAATTTGCAGATCATATTCTTTCTATGACGGATCGGAAGTAAATACGACTGGCCAAGAAGGACAGGGCCACTGAGACTCACCGGTATTTCCGCAGTCCGTCGTGAGTTATACTGCACTTTATTCTGCATGAGAGTAGCCTGCGGACGCCGCTGCGGCGGCGACACAAGCGATTCGTCCATCGGTAGCCCGGGGTCCGTCGCAGGAACCTCTTTCGTGACCTGCCTTCGGATCCACTGGAGGATGGCCTTGTGCGTTTGCGGCAGATGGTCTCTAATCAAAACACCGGTGTAAACTGCCACAACGATCCCAGTTACGACCCAGCCCACGGGCCGACCAGCTTTGAGCGCGTTAAAGGGCCGAAAGATGACGACAGAGGCGTTGCGGTTACAAGTGTGTTCATAACCAAAGGATTTTGCGTTGATGAGGACCGCGAAGGCGAAGGCGAAGACTGTGTAGCTCTGGATGATGGAGAAGACCTGGAGGAGTTTAACAGTGCCGTCGAATCTTGCACAAGCGGGCAGGGAGAAGTAGACCGTGACCCAAGACAGGTAAAGGAGGTAAAAGACCACGAGAGCACTGAGATAGAGCTTGATATGGATTTCTTTCCAAAAGGGGAGGGGAAAGCGCCTACTCATGAAAGCTAATTTCTGGCTTGGGTTTCAATCCAAGGATCAAGGCAGTAACAGCCATCGCGGTATTGGTGAACAGCAGAGTGTATAGCGCGGATTTTATCTCTTCCAGCGATCCTGCCCGAGCAGACAAACAACCTGAATTCTGTTAACCGGATAGACGTCCTTATGGATTTTTTCTTACTTAGGAAGAGGGTTTGCAGGTAGAAAGAGACACGAACACCAATCCCACTGATATCGGTATTCATCGGAGGGCCCCCGCTGCCATAGGTGCAGTTCATGGTGGTCGAAGAGAGTGACATTGAAGGCGAGGCAAAGGCGGCGCTTAAAGCTGTGCTGGGGGCGGTGCTTTCCCACTGCATCAACTCATGCAAAACATGTTGAAGGATCGACTTGAACATTCCATCATACTCAAGTGGAACGCGGGAGCTAAGTAGTTTGGAGAAATTCATATAATTGTTCCTTGCATGGGTTCGCACAGTCCTCTAGTTGGAAACAGTACAACAGCACTGTTCCCGGGCTTTTACTTAGATTTCTGAGCTCAATAATAGGGACGGTCAGAGTAGGCGATTCTCGCCGATTCTGACGCTGATTATCGGTCCGCTGAGACGATTCTTGAAATTGTTTATCGGTGAGAGAATCACGAGAATCATCGGAAAATGAGACTAATAAAAATCGGCCAGAATCGTCGAATCGACCCTCGAGTCGATTCGACAACGATTTTTGAGAACGATTGCTTCTTGCCGTCAATTATGTTACGAGACTTTGGCAAGAATCGGTTTCAGAATCAGGGTAGTCAGAATTGAACGATTCTGGGTTAATTCGAGAATCGGCGCAAAATCAACATCAGAATCGACGTCAGAATCGGCCATTATCGCCTACTCTGACCGTCCCTATTAAATGTTAACGCTCGACATCATAACGCCGCGGACGCTGTGATTTAACAGGATGCGGATTGTCCGATCGCTGAGAGTACACACGGGGTTGGCAGAGATGGGACGCATGAACGGAATCTCGGGCCGACAGTCAGCGGGAGATACGTTGCTTTGACTTGGTTGAGTCTCAGTGGATTATGACACACCCAATAAGGCAAAATCTCCCCATATGGGAAAAGTGTATCCAAATGTATATAATTCAGAACAACAAAAAGATTAATGAATTTGAAGTCTTTTGGCTGTGGCGGAAAGAGGCAACTGAGGTACTGTAAATCCAAGGCACTTTTCAATGGTTGTGAGTTTGTTGTAAATCTGCACGAGCTGAAATGGTGCGTGAAATAATCACTTTCAGTTGTGCTTTCACCTGCATTGTCTTTCTTTTCTTTCAGCGGAAGTCAGCTGAAAGAAAGGAAACAAACAACAGACTTCCTTTCTTTTCAGCTGACACTGGTTGAAAGATTCAAGTTTTTCAGTAGAAGTTTTGGTGAAAAATGTTGTTTGTTTTTCAGACATTTTTCACTGAAAAAGTAACTGAAAAACTTAAAACATTTTTACCATTTCTTCAGCCCAAGGTGAAAAATTTGAAAAGAAGTTTGAAAGTGGTGAAAAAAGTTTAAATTTTTCACCACTATTTTCAGTGAAAAATGTCTGAAAAACAAACAACATTTTTCACCAAAAATTCTACTGAAAAACTTGAATTTCCCAACCAGTGTGACTTCCGGTGAAACAAAAGAAATCCAATGCAGGTGAAAGCATCACTGAAAAAGATTCTTTCAGCCACTCTTTCAGCTCAGGTTGATTTACAACAAATTCAAAAGCCACTGAAAGTGCTTTTGATTTACAGTACTTCAGTTGGCTCTTTCTGCTTTAGCTAAAAGACTTTGATTTCTTTTTGTAATTTTTGCTACTGATTTATTTAGATTTGGATACCTTTTTCCCATATGGGGAGATTTTGCCTTATTGGGTGTGTGAGAGATTTTACGCAGAGAATTGTGATACCATATATCTCTCGGCTTAATTGAGATGCAGGGAAGCCCAACTGTAACTGTAAAAAGAAACGTTAGAAACTGCTGCGTTTTTCTTTCACGATTACCGGTCATTTGTGTGCAGACCGCGCAATGAAGCTCCTGAAAGGATGGGCGTCTCTTTTATTTTCTACATGTTGCGATCGAGCTTGCGGAAAATGGATTGCAACCTCAGTACAATAGAAGACAAGAATTGATCTTGTTAACAAAAATCACTGTCTCACAATCACTTCTCATTGACTGTGCTTTAATGCGATGCTCCACGCTCATTGAAATTTTCTGACTCAGCCCAACGTAGCCTGTCATCTTCTCTCTCCCTCTCTTCGTCAACTAGTGGCTCCTCCTCCTGCGAATTTTCCCTGCACACAATTCAATGGGAAGGTTCACTCAAACCAAATTCTTCAAAGGGCCGGGATTGAAATTGACTACCCCCAACTTTCTGCTTCAAAGCGAGAATCATTTTCAATGTTTATATTTGTTCCCACGGTTCAAATGTTCGTTTCCGTCGTTATGAGCCTGTGAGCAGCGCTCTCTCTCCATTTTTTTGGTCTGAAGCTGTCCTTGCTCAATTTTTCCTACGTGTTAAATTTCAATTCCATATCCATACACATTCACATCCTTCTCATTTGGCGAAAACAGTAGGTGGGAGTGACGAATCTCATGATTGGGATGGGCGTCTCGCTTGGAAAGAACAGAACTTGATATCGATATCGGAAATTTAACCGTTTCCCTGCGGCGAGGCAGAAGCTCATCTTGGTTCTTTCTGAATTATGACAAGATTCGGGATTTCAAACTCCGCCCATGCGGCCCGGGTGTTCCGTTCCCGATTGAGATGTTGCTCTAAAGCCCGCACTCCAAACACCTTCTGCCTCCGCCTTCTTTCCATTCCTTCCATCTACGGAGGTCTTCAGGCCATAACTCCCACCATGCCTCAAAAGCGGCGCATCCTCGTCGCATTCGAAGAGGATCTTCTTGTGAGCGACGCCTCGCAAGCGCAGAAACGGCAAAGAAAAATCGCTGTAGGTGGATGTCTGGGTCCTTGTTTTTCCTTCTCAAGGTCTTGTATTTTCGAAGGTTTCTATCGATCCAACTGCAACCAATGCCGAGCTCGCCAAAGAGATCGCAGCCACGCTTCATCGACCGAACGTCATTTTGGAAATTGCGGGTGGCTTCGAGCTGCGCGATCAGGAGTAAGAATTCATCTGAGGTCGATCCAGTCCCATACTCAGCATAAGAACAGCGGTGTAGAGATGATCGGTGACAACGATATTGTCACCGCAAGACTTACTGACGCGACTCCAATCCCCATTCCTCGAATCTATGATACACTTCCGCCTAAGCCCGCCGAAAAACCCACCCGAGCGAGCGACGGAGTCCCCGACGCGGTCGACCGGTTCAAAATCGTATTCGTCACCGCTGAACATGCGGTTGCTCATGCAAAACAGACCCCCAAATATCAAACCGAACCCACTAACGGCGTGCTCGCTTTCGAGGGTGAGCCAATTAATGGCGCCACAACACTGGTGAGTAGTTAGAAGTCCTCTGATTCGGCAGCGTACTTCCGACTCATATAATTTATCGTTAGAGGGATCTCAAAAAAGAGGCCGCTCGGGCATTGCAATGGACCTCGCCCAACGCGATGGATGTAGACGATGACGATGGCCGCGCGGAGGAAGCCGCTCCTGCCGCGTGCAGCTGCCATGTTGGCCAAGAGATTGAACGCCACGGCCTCTCCAGCACCCTACACTGTCGATTTACTTTGGACGGCTCGTCGTGCTCCGACCCCGAGTGCCCGTATTCCCATGTGGCACTGACCGGTAAGCCATCACCGCAGGAATTTTTGCTCCTTCCCACATCTTTTCAGACTCCAACATCGTCGGGGCCCCACATTGTTCCATCTGCACCGACGCACTGGGTAAGTAATCTTTGCGCACATGATGGGTCTTTAAAGTTTGTTCCTCATCAGCGTTCCCGTGCCCTCCGTGTCTTGCCCGTGCGGAGAACCGAGGAGAAGAGCCAGCGTCCGTACGGTTCTGCCCGCTGGTTCAGGTACGTACTCCCAGTTCGCGGCGTTACAGTGATTAATGCCCAACTCATAGAACGCGTCATGCGGGCACCTCCACCACGCCCATTGCGTGGGCCCTCGTACCGCTTCAATCAGCTGCCCTTCCGGCTGCGCCGTGGCCCGCTTCCCCCGCGAGGCAGCGGATTTCCAGGACTTCAAACCCCACCTTGTCCTCACGTGGGACGGGGACAAAATCGACCGCATCCCTATTCCGTTCCATATGGACGGGGTTTCCCGAGTGGAGGCGACCACCATCGTCTCCACGGACGCGGTGATGATGCTCGTGGAAAGTTTCTTGCAGGACCGCGGTTTCGTCCGCTCAGAACTATTACTCCGCGTCCATTCCAGGGACGCCGTAACCGAGTGCGCAGTCTTCGATCATTTATTTATTTATTTACGCGTTAACATTCTGCGTTTTGGTTATAGGTCAGTAAAATTTGTGCGCTCGACGCTTGTCAGCGTCTGCCCCTCTTCCAGCCACCTCAATCAGGCCCACCGTCGCTTTGCCCTGTTCCCCACCCACACCGTTCCTCTTCCCAGATCGTGCCGTGGCGGAACCTCCGTTGACCTACACACCTCGCATGCCCCAATCATCGCAGACAGCGGTACGCAGATCAAGCAGCTCTTCCCCTCGACGGGTGGAACGATTGTGCTCTATGTAGTGAAGCGCACCATGGACGACGCCGCGCTTACGGTTCCCGACAAGGTCTCAAAGCAATCAATGTACCTCGCCGACTCTGCATGGCAACCACGCGTTCCCCAGACCCCGCGCGGTATCGCGGCACTCCTTTCATCGTTGTATCTTTTTGCGCACTCTGTCTCGCAGAAGGGTGGTACTGGAGAGGAACGCGTCCTTGCGCAAGCGTTCTCGGTGCTGCGGTTCCCACCCGCCATCCGGACGCGTGAGTAATTCGAAAGCTCTTGGTGGTAATAGTCACTAATTTCGCGGGCTCAGTCGCAGGATTGTTGTTGAACAAAGTCCCGCAGCCCGAGGAGAAGGCGGCTCTGTCGGCAGCCTTATTTCATGCGGTGGGAGAATTCTCGTGGCGGGGTCCAGCCGCAATTACCACACGTGATACACGTCGTTTCGAAACGGTATGTACACCTTTGTGATCTTCCCCACTCCGTTGTGTCTATTCAAGTCTCTCATTTCATTTGCAAGGTTCGAATTTTATTGGCGTATATTGCAAGCGCTGCCAACGAGGACTCGCAAGTTCTCTACAAAAGCCCGGTCGAGGAAATTTCTCTTATTTGCGCTCTCTCTCGCAAGCGGCTGAGAGATCCAGTCCTCGTTAATTCAGTCTCGATTGAGCGAACTGTCGCCAACCTCAACCAGCCCGGCGGACCCTTGTATCGCCCGACTCACTCCGCTCTTCCTTTCCCCGTCATCGAAATCTCTGCCACCGACGTCGTCCGCCAGCTTCTTCCACGTTTAAACGGTCTCCCGTCTGTTTCAACGCTCCTGCTCCGCGTGGAAAATATCGCGGCTGCGCCGCCGACGATGATGGCCCCACTGGACAGCGTCGCGCGGGATTTCGTCGCGGCAATTAAACGTGCAAATCTCGGTGATCTAGTCACCCAAGGTCCATTGGAGTTGAAGTCGGTGGATGTTGTTCCACCGCGAATCGTTGTTGACCAGGAGGTGAGTACTCAACTCGTCGCTAATCATCAACGGATTGCGCTCACGATGTGGCGGATAGGGCCGACTAGCAGTCTTCACTGGCCGTGGGTGTGGGACCACTCGCGACGTAAACTTTTTTCGTCCCGCGTTCGTTGAATTTGCGCCTTTACAACTCAGTTCGCCTTATGCATTTTTTGCCGTATAGGAACGGGGGTGACACTGAAGTCGATGTGAACGACGTTAGTCACGCACTACAGAAAGTCACGGAAACGCGCAAGGCAGAAGATACCTGGCAAGTTGACTGTTTCGGAGAAGTGTCCGCTATTTCGCGCCCACCAGACGAGGTACGAGAGTTGGTTCTGGAGCTCCATACAGAATATTGAACACTTCCAGGCCATCGTTCTGTGTCTCGACCTCAGCGAGTCGATGAACCGGGCGTCTGGTGTACAGAAATCGGGACATCGAGCGCCTGATGCGACCCCAGCCTTTGATCCGCAGGCCGAGACCAATAAAGTCGTGGCTGACCTCCTCACCAACATGCGACATCAAGACATTATGATCAAAGGTGAGCGATACATGCACGACCCCCACTTTCCCCTCGGATGCCTCTGAATCTACCACGTAGCCAAGGCGCACTTGGAATCGCAGCACACGAGTTGCCACCGCCCTTGGGCGACTTTGATGGCTCGGAATGACCCACCGAGCGCTGATTTGCTACACCGCCTCTCAGTTTTAGCATCGCGAGACCTTCTGCGACTTGTTTTTAGTCTCGAGGACCAGGGGGATAACCCGCAAGACCCCCTCGTCCGCGCCTCCATGCTTCAGGTATATATTCCTCGTCCGGTATTTGATCGCTCTCATTGCGTCATTCCTAGCTGGCGTGTTTCGTATTTGCAGCTACTTACCCTACACTGCGAGAGCAGTTGCAGTCCTTGCTGATTGGGCTGATAACCGACAGTGCAGCGGAACTTTCGGTTGGCGAAGAACCGTACGATGTACCTCGGAAATTCCTCGACTTCAGGTTAGTGACACGAAATGGTCTACGTTTCCTATTGAACATTCTCATAAGGACTGGCGAGCTTCTCGTGGACCCCGTGCATCCCGATCATGCTCCATCGCGCGTGTATGTAAATCGCACCACGGCGGTGTGGTATAACCACCGGCCGTGGCCGTTGGGGCACTCTGTCTCGGCGAATATGACTGCACCGCAGCTCAAGAAAGCGGTGATGGCTTGGGTATGTTCGTTGGATTCGATCATTATTTTCCAACCTTGACTTGGTTTATAAGGTTGCTGGCGCCGATCTCCTTCCCAAGTTCAAGAAAAATTCCAAAGCTCCGTCCATCGTTCTCACCCTCGAGCATCGCGACGAAAAGACGACCTGGAAACTCTCTCCGGATACAACAACCCGAACGTTGTACGCGCTCGCAAATCGCGCCACCCGCGGGATGTATTCCGAGTTTACCCTCCGCACCTGCGCATCGCAGGTCATTATCACGGACGGAACCGATCTTACCCTGAGTGGCACAGACCTGGTGGACAATAGTGTCATGGAAATGCTCGGGTGCGAGCCTCACACGCGACAAACCTGCGATTTGGAAATTACCGTCGAGGGCGGACGCTCTCCGCAGCGGCTTGTAGTGCCCAAAGATGCTTCCCTTCTCGCAGTCTTGAGCTATATAGACGATTCTAACCCCGAAGTCCCTAATCTCAGGATTACGGATATGCGGCTGTGGTTTGTTTTTCCTCTTGGGGCCTGCAACTCTTTCTTGATACTCTCTTCAGGTACGGCCTGAACGATTTCGGGGATGGGCTATACCGAGGCCACCCGGTGGACACCGATGATGACCTGGCGGCTCGAATTGACACTTCCTCGGTTCCATCTCTTAATCTCGAATGCTGTTTCACAGACGGAGTCCCCCTTCAAGGCGCCCGAGCGGCTCGAGAAGACAGTAAAACGCTTACACGGCTACATCTACTCAAAGAACTCTTTCACGTGTTTTTGAATCGCGCAGTAACGTCCCACTCATTGGTTCAGAACGTCAACTCACTTTCCTACTCCAGGGCTCCTTCGACACGACTGTCTCATTAGTTCTCGGACTTGTAACCTGCAAGTCTGCAATTTGTCTCCCTCACTCACGTTCCTCAATATCGTTCTTGTCAGTTTCGGAGCAAGCTTTGGTGACCCAGGAGCTCACGCCAATATTCGAAGCCTTCCGCCAAAGCTTGGATCGCACGACCGCCAGCGGAAATACAGCCGTCTACGACGCGCTGGACTCAGCTAGACGAGTCTTGACCGGATACCGTCCGGACCTTCCCAACCTTAGGAAGCGTATCGTTATTGTCTCCGATGGCGAGGACACAAGCTCAGCGACCTCCGCCCGGGAGGTATGCCTTGCGCTACAGCGCGCCCGAGTCGTTGTCGATTCGGTTCAAGTCGGGAAGCGCAGTGATCCGGTTTTGCATGCTATTTCGGTCGCCACTGGTCAGGGGTAATCTCCCTCTTCTTGTGTGTTTCATTCACGGAGATATCTCTCATAGGTGGCTATCGCTTCGCACCGAAGACATCGTTGGCCGATGCCCTGAGTATTTTCGTGAGTTTCGACCATTCTCGACCGCTAACAGGCTAGAATACCTTCTTAGGATCTAGAAACTATGCTGCATTCCGGTGACCGGCCACCCCGGGCGCGGATGCCCTTCGTCATGTCCGAAAACCAGTTGGAAAGCTATCAAAACAAACACACATATCCTGTTGACCTCATCACCGTCGACAAATTTCCACCAAGAGCCGAGCATCCTCTGCTCAAGAAGCCCGTCAAATCCGCCGCCAGTTCCATGGGCTTGGTGGGCGCTGGTGATGATCGCACCCGTCGTATAATGAGAGAGGTAAATTATTTCCGTGCTTGCATTCCGTTCGAATGCGTGGCTCACTGTTTTGTCTGCTTTAGATCAAAAACATCGTTTCGGATCCCCACCCCAATATCGACGTATACTTCAACGACCAGGACATGTCTTTCCTCAAGGTCATTTTAGAGGCAAGCCCTTCTTACTGAGTTTTTTCCACCCAACAGTACTGTATTAATTTAACATTTAGGCCCCGACGGACCTTCCCAACTGTCCCTATGTCGGTGGAACCTTTTTATTAACAGTTAATTTACCTGCAGGATATCCGCGCGATCCCCCGGAGGTTCGCTTCGTTACGTTCATTTTGCACCCAAATGTAAAAGTCTTTGCTTATACTCACAATGTATGCCCTAACAAATCTTGAAAACAGGTTTCGAAGCAAGGCAAGGTGAACCGAGCGAGCATTCGTCTTTCAACTCGTGTTGACATTTTCCAGGTGTGCATCGCCGAGCTCGGGCGGCTGTGGTCGTCCGACATCACGCTAAAAGAAATTTTCTCTCTCGTCTACGGGACGCTTTTGGAACCGGATTTGGAGAACCCGCTTGAGATTCAAGCGTCTTTAAAATACTGTGAGTATTCATTTGCTTCCCTTGCTTAATATCACTCTGAGATTCGAATCAGACGAGGACGACGGGACCTACGCGCTGGCCGTCGCGGACGCTATCTCTGCGCATGCATCGAAGACACGAGCTCAATGGAGAGAGGAGCTTGGTGAATAATTTACTGACGAAAATGAAAACGAAATGCTGCAATGTTTACTTACATCGTGTACTTACATATCTTGGGACCCTACATTCCATTTCTTCTTATTATTTTGACCGATACTGTCGTTGGACAAACAACTCCACCTCACTGTCACAAGATTCCTCTCTCGCAGTGGGACAGCGGTTTCTAATAGCATCCCGGAAACTCTTTATACTCAGCTTGCCGAAAGCAGTCGCGGCATCTCGAAACGATCTCAAACTCCGTGATCATGGTCCGCGTCCGGGCTGAACGTCACTAGGTTGATTTTTATTATGTTCTAAGCCGAGCAAGTTAGGCTTCAGCCTGAGCAAGACCGTTAACAAAAACGATAGACGTTTTCGATTTAAAACAAAACTTCAGGCCGAGCACAGCCCTCTCCATAAGCGGCCCACCCAGCCCCAACCAGCCAAAATTGTTCTACTCTCTCTTGTACATGCAAACTTGCCTGGGAATTGACACCATATTCCTCATGAAGCTTAATTTCTGGCGACAAAGAACGAGGGGAAAAATATGAGAGTCCAAACTTGAGATTCTGGGCTCGGCCCGAAGGTTTTATGTAAATCGGAAACGTCTATCGTTTTTAAATTAGCTGTAAGAAGTACTAAGGAGGTGAAAGCCAAACGGTAGCACAACATGAAGTACCAACAAGTCAAGAAATTCCAGCCGACCTGAATACATCTGCCCAATCGTGGAGTTGCAGCTTCCGCGAATCGCGTGTCTCCCTCCGCGCAGATACTATCTGTCAGCCCCACGCACAATAGCGAACCATTTGAGCCTGGGCAATACTTCGTCGTGCACAAAGTCAACACCGATATGCTTCAGCTTCGGGGCCGCAGCGAGGGCCCGGCAAAGGTCATCTAGCACAGTTTCGGTGTTCTCATCTTCTTTGATGGAGACGGATGTGTCGAAATGGGTGAGGTATGTGAAGGATGGGAGGATTGCTAGGCATAAGGAGAACGGACCTACAAGACGATTTTCTTGTGGAGGTGGATATTGGCTGCGATTCTTATTCCAGGGCGATCGGGCAAAGACCACACGTTGTAGTCGGGGAAGTGCCTGTGAGAGTTTATCCAGCGCAGAAACCGTTGGGAAGGAGACTGTCACACCGCGCAAGGTGGGCAGTGCACGAAAAACTTCTTCGACGTTTGTTTGCATATCCCAGTACACATCTATCGTGGCAAGTATTCGAGGTGTGGAAGATGTACGACATTAACGGCTTCAACCGCTCCCCGAGGAAACAGCCCCAGCCATCGCAAGCTTGGCAGCAGCGGTTTCGTGGGACTCCGGAAGGGACAGCGTCTCAAGCTTGGGATGCCGGAGGAGGAACGACGTTAGTTTCTCTTTGTCGTCGAACGCGATGTCTCCCTCGACGACGAGGCAGCGAAGATCAGGCCAAAGTTTATCGGTCAAGAAGCGCGAGATATCCACGCGAGGTCCTCGCATTTCACTGGCAATGCGCAGATCTCCAAGGCGCGGACAGTTCAAGAGCATCGCGAACATTTTCTGCAAGAAGGGGCGTGGACCACCTCTCACCCCGGGGTGTCGAGTTACGGTGATTGAGACGCGAGTTAGGTTCGTAAATTCCCAAAGCTAAGATTTTCAGAGTAAGAACATTATGCAAAAAGTATAAACAGGACTGACGGGAGCACTAAACGTTTCGAAGCTCGGTTGACTATCATAGAAAGTGATTTCGATCTCGCGCAGGTTTGTGCAGCGCAGTCGGAGAGCGTCGAAAACAGGTTCCATAAGATGTGCTCTCGCAAAACTCGTCTGTTGGAAGGAAAAACACTGCAAGCGGGACATGGTCGCAATCGCAGTCGCGAGCAACTCCGCACAGCCATCCCCGCCGTCTCCTTGCAAGTCTTCGTCACTCGATGCGTTCAGAGATTGCGGGATCAATCTTTGCACACTCGGTATTTCTGGAAGTAGGTCGAGGGACAGAATTCTGCTGGAAGATCCTGGGTGGTCCGAGAGAGCGCTCCACAATGTCCTCCTGCGGGCATCACAGCGGACTTGGCGAAACTCGAGGTGTTCAGGCACGATGATTCCGTACAGCAGCTTGTTGGCGAGAGCAAGAGAAAGAAGATCGCTGGGAAGGGGAATAAATGAGGCGATTGTGTCCAGCAGCTCTAGTGGTTGATCAGAGAGAGACATTTGTGGTCGCAATTGAGGGACTCGTCACTGTCAGGGAGAAGTGCACAGCCTCGCGGGTGTCGTCGAAGACAACCGGCGGCAGTGCGTGACAGTTGACTATCTCCGGTGGATTTCGAACAATGAAAAATCAACGACGGCTTCGCCAACGCCCTTTTCACCTGTATGCTCCATGACGCTTGATACGCCGAGACGCGGTAAACTCTAGACTACTTATGATGGACCGTAATAATGCGTCAATTTTGCTAACTTACATGTCCATGACAGACTTGGAGGAGAACAACACTGGGCTTGTGGGATCAGGTTGCGTTCGAGCAGTAGGAAATGTGCCGGTTATCCAGCTACATCACGAAAATATGGTCCCTATGGTAATCTTTCTCGATAGCAACAAATGAAGCCGAATGCTTGAGAAAACTACGACCTTGGAAGTGCATGATTCCGGGTATCAGCTCTATTCCGAGCGTGGACGCTGCCCGAAAACGAGCGAGCAAATGATCAACTGGGCCAGGGACTTTTAGAACGCGGAGACATGGGCAACGCCTTACAGTGTAAATATTTCTTTTACTTTTGATACCTGGAAATCCCTCAGCGTATAGTCAGCGTACGCATGCACTGTCGGGTACTTTGGAACGCGGCCGGCACGGGCAGCGTAAATATTTCTTTCACCTTTGATACCTGGAAATCCCTTAGCGTAGTCAGCATACGCATGCACTGAGAGAAGGAAATGTCAACATACGCGTTTAAGGCTTCAACCCAAATCCCCCACCCTCTCGGGGTTTGCGCGGGGAAGAGTTGCGGCTGAAGCTCTTTCGCGGGCCAGAATCGCGGCTGAAGCCCTTTCCGGGGCCGGAGTCGCGGCTGAAGCTCTTCGTGGAGTCGCGCTTGAAGCTCTTCGTGGAGTCGCGCTTGAAGCTCTTCTTCTCCTCCGGGCACGCGGCGGCAAGATGGTCTGGGGACCCGCAATTGAAGCTACGGTATACATCAGCATCAGAGTATGTAGCGTTGAACGAAAGTGTCTACGAACCATGCCCAGTTTCGGGACTTCTGCGGGGCCTCCCGGGGCTGCGAACACTCCCAAGACTGATGGCCCGGTTCGCCGCATCGGAAGCTGTCGATTTTATTATACAAAAAATGTACGGCAGGAAACCTGGACGCACCAATTCTTCACTGCAGGACAGTCCCGAACCTGATGCCCGGGTTCGCCGCACCTGTGGCTGTCGATGATTTCATATTAGAATCTTAGGATGTACAGGAGGAACCGACACGCACCACGTCATGTCCCGCGTGTTGTTCCGGGGTGTGGGGCACTCACGGCTGGTGTGGCCTTCCTGCTTGCAGCGGATGCAGGTTAGCGGCCGCGGACAGTCCCTCGCCATGTGCCCTTCGTTGCCGCCTGCAATTTTCGTTGAGTGAACGCATGCGAATAGTTAGAAGCGGGAACTCACAATTGAAACTGGGAGAAATGCAGATTAGGAACAAATGTATAAGTTTTTGCTTATTTTGGCAACGCACCAACTCGACGGGGGCGCCATCCCGGGGACTGGGGTATTCCACGTCTCTTCGAAGCGAGAAGGCGGCGTCGAGCTCAACGCACGTACGATGTTAATCCTTCGGGGGGCATGCACACATACCAATGGGTTCGATATCCGCGACGACAAAGCGCGAAGAGAGAACATGCTTGCGAGTCGGACGACGGATGTGGGCAAGAGAGAAGCAAGTGAAAAAACGTGATCGTGTGACAGCGACTTGTGCTTTAGGGCCAGCTAGTGGCAGTACGAGTCCGCCGTCCTGCCGGGGGCCTTCTTTGATGTTCTGCGTTGTTCCGTAATACACGTACAATTCAATATCTATATTTTTTGTTTCAAGTCAAGTAACAAGACTAATTGAGGCACCTGTTTTTAGGCTTGCAGGTATGCCTAGGTCCACAGTTGGCCATTGGTCGATTGAACTATACTCACCTTCTAACCCGCCAACCCAAAAATCTGATAAAGCTCTTGATCGTCTCGCGAACAGCATCCCTCCCTCCAGCACCAAGTAAGTCAATGTGCTATGTTGCAGTATAAGCAAGGCTCAGGGCAACGTAGACTGTTGATGACCAAAAAGGAAATGAGCCGGATGGACGGGGCAAAGTATAACAGTCCCCCGGATATGCGGAGAACAAGCCAGACACACATCCTGTAGAGGGGAGCGGCGAAAGGATAGGCGAAGATGGGGTCAAAAGTGGTGATATTGTACATGTCGATCTCGAGTGCTACCCAACAACAGATGGTGGAGGATACAAGGGACATAGACAGCAGGAGAGATACACAGATTATGTCCCAAACATAAGGTCCGGGGCTGCGGGGACCACGGAATGACACAGCCATGTCCGCTGTATGGGAATAGCGGAGAAAGGTGTCAATGTGTGCTGGAGTGGTGGTATATTCAATGGACAGGAAACACCAAAGCGAAGGTATGGAATTAATGACAGAGCACCATTCACGACACACCAAACTGAGGCAACAACACGCGCTGCAGAGATCAGGGAGGACGGGGTCGTTGTTGTAGCAGACATTGTGGAAGATATCCGACAATATTTCCCGAGGGAAAGACACAGGGATGGGCACAACTATGAAGCAATTAAAACCAAAGTGAAGTAAAAGAAGTATACCTGATATGGGTGCAGGAAGGTTGGACACAGAGGCAGAGGCTTTCAGAGCGCAATGAGCAGCAAGAAGCACATCAAATCACTTTTGCATGGAGAAGGAGAGAAGTTGAAGGAGGAAGTTTATTGTAGGTAGGTAGGATTACACAGCACGGTCCCGCTCAGGAACACCAATATATATAGCTACACCAGCTTCCCAGGACCCCTCCACACCCCGACAGCCAAGCTTTCGGTCGCAGCGGGACAACGTGAAACGCCCAAACTCACCGAGGTAGCACTGCAAGAACATGAAGAAGCTAGATTTGAATAGTCACATTAGCACTGGTCAACCTTCAGCCCTCACATGAAACACGGGAACCTTGTAACATACCTCCAACACAAATTTTGCAACCAGGGGAATAGTCGAACACGGGTAGATGATGGCCTTGAAGAAATCTATGTTCGAAAGTACCATCATCTGGATGCACAGTTCTGGGAGATCGGTGAAGAGTTTTGCAAGGAAGGTAGCACATAATTGAACCACTGTGGCTGGTAATTAGGGCATGCCTCAGCGACTTGACTTCAGTCTTACAGGATCTGTGCAGCCGTTCTGCTCGAGGGACTGGTTGATGTGCATAATTGATGTAACACAAGACTTCGCAGGCGAGGCGATGGGTAGAGAGCAACACCGAGGTAATAGCCTCGTGGTGTTCCTGTGTCTTCACCATCTTGAGATAATGTTGCATGCACAAAGTAACTTGGATAGGTCCTTTGTCTTTTTGGGGTTCAGGATGTCCGCGTAGCAAGTACAGCTTTCAGATGACTTGTAGCCATCCCAACTTGAGTTTCTGCACAATTTTTGAGAAATCTTCAACATTTTCGATCTAAGTGGAGCGATTGAGGATTAAATCTGGGCAGGGGAATGACAATCTTGTAACAGCCTTGATTAAATCTTTGGCCCATGATGTTTGACTGGCGGCCACGAGCTCCATTGAGCTATGCAAGGGGGTGTGGGCACAGTGACCATCATTGAGGTTCAAGAAACAACATAGATAGTGTAAACCTGGCTGGTTTACCAGACTGATCGGACACTTATGTACACTAGTTTACCCTTGTCTTTTACCCTGTCATTGTTGTACTCTCGCTTGCTCATAGAATCATACTGTGGTCCTGTTGACATCAGTGTGACTTCAGCTTTAGTGTTTCTTGTCTGGCCAACAAGCTTCCACTTTTTTTTCACCTCCAACCACAGACTCCCGCTTTTCGTTCTGGCTCACAACAATAACCTGAACCTGTCAGCGACGACCCTAGGTCGGCCTGATGTTGGCTTCGGCAGAGAGCTATGAGGAAGATGTCCTCCAGATACTGGGGTATGGATAGAGTTAAACCCCGAGAGTGATAAGACAGCGAGCGGGGTTTAAAGCGAGAGTCAAGCCCAGGTTCAGACCAAAGTAGTGCCTGAGATTAGTTGAGGTAGAATCTACTGTACATTAGATTCTACTGCTACTTTATACTAAAGAAAGCCCTTGGCGATCACTCTGTGCCTGGTAACTAATTTAGCGTTTAGGGTTGGCGTAGAGGAGAGCGATCATGCACTCTCCTGGACGATTGAATGGCCGCTGTGTCGGGTTTTTGAAACCCCTGGAACTCCTGTACCCCGATCAGTGTGATCCTGTATTACCAATTGGTGGTGCTTCTGTATCTTTGTGACTGGCCGTCGTGCTGAGCGTGATCATGACATAGCCAAAGATTTCCCATGCCCTTGCAGAACAACTTCAACCAGAGGGTTGGTTGATCCGTTGAGGGAAAAGCATTGGTGAAATCAGTACACCTAATGTTGGGCAAACTCCAGAAGTAGAGTCACGACTTGAAAAGTCGACTTTGGGGTGTACTCAGCTCGACTCAACTCGACTTGATAGGATCAGGTCGACTTGAAGTTGACTTGAGTTGACTCAAGTCGAAGAAGTTGAGCTTTTGTTACACATTCCTCTGCATGGCCTGTAGCTTTCATTACAAGGTAAATAAAAAGCAGTTTCATTCCATTCAAGTCTGTTGAGCCATATACAAGTTACAAGTACAATTACAACACTACTTTCAGACCTTACTGTGTGCTAATGTCCTCCTGCAGCTAGTCTGTAGTTGATCGCGCCACCGTTGTCGAGTAGGTTGCTTATTACCAATCATTTGGCAGGGGCTGACAAATCTTTTTCCCCCTCCACTTATACGGCACCACGGATCCTCCCTCTGTGGAAATTCCACAAAATCGGTATATTAGATGACCAAGGAAGGTATTCCACTCCTCAGAATATTCTCGTTGGGCGGCTTTGACCTTGAACCACCAGGTCAGCCTTCAGACGATAAGTCCGTGCCGAACCATCAAAAACTCGGCACCTTCGTTTTCGACGCCTGCGAACAAAATTTGGCCGGGCGAAACGCCCCTCTCGGCATATTAAACAAGAATAATGTGTAAACTGAGTACGAAACGTGTTGTGGCACTCACCTCAACCGCCGGGAAAATTGGTGATTTGTAATAAGCGGCCTAGCGATCAACTGATAACCCTTTCCAACAGACTATAACATAACGAGGTACAAGTTAGTTTGTTGTATTGTCTGTCTACGAGAGACTATCCTGCAGCATAATAATATTGTCAGCCATGTCAAAGCACTTTTCAATTGCCTGGGCAGCAGTGCTCTGATCTTCCCAGATCTCACAGTAAGTTGCCAGAGCCAGTCTTCATTGTTGTTGTGAGCTATCACTTTGTGAGACACTCCCTCTGTGGCTGAAAAAGGCAAATACGCACTACGGAACACGCATGGAAAAAAAAAGAAGCTAAAGAGTCCATCGGCTTTCAGCCGTCATAGGTGTAGAATACCATTCCGAGGAGAATGTACTCTCTCTGTTCTAGTCTCCCTTTGACCTTTGAATAGGTTCGAAAACTGGTGGTTTTCATGTGTGTTTTCTTGTACACCCTATCAACGGACAAAGACATGAATATTGAGCCACGGAAGGAGGCACGAGCTACGGAGTACGGAAATTGAGCGCCGCAGACAAATTCGTAACTATCTGTGAGCTAGGTATCTCCTTCAGCACATGGAACAGCATGGAGATCCATGCTGCGAGGCAAGGAGGGCAGTGTAGAAGGGGTCCGTGGACGGAAGAGGAATAAGGTCATGTGTGGCGGTTCGGAAAAGAACTAGTATAAAAGCAGGAACATTTGTAGAAGTTATTACTTCCCCCTACTCATACCTAAGCTACTCCCCTCCAGCACACAGGGTGAAAATCTAGTCAAATACATACCCGCTCAGGTTGCGCCGCCCTCTGTGGGACCAACCAAGGTCAATTTGGGCCAAAGCTTCAAACAAGGAGGCTTATCCGTAGTGCTTCTGGTTCAATAGAACGGGCCAGAGGGAATTATAGAAACATTGGCATTGACAGTGCACGTGGTTGTAGAACACGCGGCAAAAACTTCTAAACAGCTAGCAGTCCAACTTAGCTGTGTAATGTTGGCTTGGGCCTCAAATGCAGATCCGTGCATAGAGTACCACCCCCCATCATAGCGGAAGGCTTATCCGATTCAATTATAACCACTCCATGATCCATTCTCGCCATTTCACCCCACACGTGCATGGAATTAAAAGCCCCAGGCGTACCAGCACAGCGCAGAGAAAAACCCAGATTACAAAGGACCACACTATAACCTGTACGTGTTGTGTTCAACAGTTTTGGAGACACTGCTTGCCTGACCTATATGAGGCAAGGAGATAAGGAAAAGGACCATATAGCCCAGGCATCTCAGTGCGGAATGGCGTTCATTTTGCGGAGCCTCGCCCTTCGCGCAAGTGTAGAAAACCCTCTGATTGTAGCTTTCCTGGAAGGCTAGCCCCCGACGAGGAACCTGGTGAAACTGTTCTTTCCGTGTGGAAGGAGCTGTACCACCACCACCGTAGCAGACAAATCTCTGTGACAGAGAAATCCCCCCCTAGAGGATGAATTAACTGTGCTTTTGCCTGATTGTTATGAATATAAGCGGAGGAGGGCTGTAATGAGAGAAGTAGGATTGCAATAGCACTTTTGGTTAGAAGGCTGCTTTAGAGCAATCAGATGCAATAGGAGGATACTACCGTGAGCTTATTTACTACAGGAATTGTATCTAGAATATTTTACTTGCATCTACTTGGACTGTCCGTTACTAATCCAATGCCCGAAGGCCGAGCTGCATATTACAAATTACAACACTGACTATACCACACCTGGTCAGACAACTCACGGAACCGCAGTCCGTATCACATCATGTGGAACTGGAGGTGCCTGCCACTCACTCATGAAGCTCAATTGAGATTTCTTGAAATTGACCTTTAGTATCTGTAGTGCTTCCATCAAAAGAGGACTTGTCCAAATTTCACAACTCTACAGATGAGATGTATCATCATCATGAATCAATTTATTTTGCCGTAGGACGAAAATTTGTACAAACACGGTGCGCGGGTTTTCTATGGACGAAAACCCCTATTACTGTATCTTCCAACAGCTATAGGAGGTAGATGAGGGGTCCCGTGAGCCCAGAAGTATCCAGAGACAGAATTCTGTGGTGAGATAAGATGTAGCCTGGCGTGATTAATACACCGGAAGTATTCTCAACACACCAATTGGCCTGCGGAGGGTTTACATGAAATCAAATCAAAGATCAAACTTTTTGAACCATGTGAAAGCTGTTCAATTCTGGCCATCTCAGACTCAAAGAACTTGAGTTTGGCACTAGCACAATGAATTCCGCCTAAGAATACAGGAAGCATGGATAGATGCATGAATTTCTTTCATTGTTACAGAGATCAAAGTTTGAGGGTGTTTGTCTCTGAACTTCAAAGCCGTGCTCTATCACGTTAAAAGTGTGGCACTTCATGCCACCAGTTTTAGGGTGATCTATACCTTTCCCTAAGCTCTCTTAAAAATTTCGGAGGCATGTCTACCATTGCCGAGGCGCCCCCATGACCCTCGCGAAGAAAATGATGTAAAAATTAGATCTTTTGATCCCAAAACCATGTTAAAATGTGTGGCATTTCAGGTGGTCAATTTTAGGGGATTCTATACCTGTCCCTGAGTGCTTTCAATTTTTTTCAAGGTATGTTTACCATTTACGAAGCACCCTCATAACCCTCACAAGAAAAGTGATACAATATCAACCTCTGTCAAGCTTTGTTGTGAATTGGCTCAAATTCAGCGGAATCCAGTGGACTCCACCAGATTCGGGGTAGAATTTCTTGAACTAACTGCTAGCTCATCTTGCTTACTTTCTGTGGGCTTAGTTTATGTAAGTCAATTAACTTGAAACAAGGTCTTAGATATTTTTTCCTTCTTTGCACTATAAGTAAAATTCCTTAGTCGTAAGTTCATTGAAATTCAGCAGAATTCACTGTATCCATTATTTCCTTCCACTAGATTCCGGCCTGGGGTAGTATGTACACTGAAGTACGGCGGAATCCAGTGGAAGTTCGCTGGATTGCGGTGTCTCCGACCGGTGTTGCCGCTCTGGGCATATTACATCACTAACGTTACCATTACGGACGAGAGCCAGGGTGGGAAGTGATCCGTCGGTAGTGAGGATTTGTAGCCAAGAACGCGGACAGCGACGGCGACGACGGAGGAGTCGAAAGACAGAGTCCAGGGTTTCCCAAATGAAAGAGAGGAACATAGAAGCCCCGTGACCAGTAGAATGGAGCTCAGGAGACAAAAATGAGCTGGATGCTCGACAACTAAGATGGATTTTTAATTTTTAATTTTTTTCAGACATCGGTCTCGATTAGAAAAGCTCGTTATTTACTCTCAGGACTACTCACTGCGGCACATATGGCAAGGCAGAGTAAGCTGAGGGTGTAACAGCAAACTTCGAAATTTGAGTTTTCTATAATAATAATAAAAAGCCATGTCGATTAGAGAGATTAAGATAAGACAAGATAAGATCTATCAGAAGTGGAGAAACTATGAAGTCACGAGGATGATGGAGCAAACAACATCTAAAAGTAATATAAACAAAGTCAAAGTCACGCATACTGAATTTGCCAAAAATTCTGGGGGAGAAATCGATCACGAGAACGATTCCTAAAAAGGATATTTTAGGACTCGTAACCTTTCCGTGACCGCGGAGTTTGAATCTCGAGACTGGACTGGTTTTTTGGTTCGTTCTCATCGCAAAATGACGATTTTGTTCAAGGCAGAAAGCGTAGACCATACATACACCTGAAGTTCAAGCTCGCCAATTAGTGTAGATCTGGCAGCACGCAACTGTCAATGGTTGTTGCCTGGTTCCAACTCGGCAACTCCGAGTCCATCAGCAAAACAGGGGTGTGCTACGTAGACCTACAGAGCTCCTGTAGTAGTTCATATAGTTGCCATAGTAAGGGTACCCTCTCTGTAGTTCTCCATAGTTCGAGAGGTTTCCTATGTAGTGCTCTGTAGTTTGCTGTAGTTTCTATGTAGCGCTCCATAGTTGCTGTAGTTTAGGGGGCCAAGCAAAGAAAAGTAACCACTTTCCACTCGCTTTACTCATTCACTTTCAATGCTTTGTTGCATTTCATTTCACTGAACTTACTGAACATGGACTACATTTATTTAGATACCTAATAATTATTAATTAAACAAAGTGTGTTCTACCAGGATCGAACTCGCGACCTCACGGATTCGGACAAAAGACAGCAGCAAGCGCGCTACCAACTAGACTAAGAGACCATACAAAGGCCTGATCCTAATAAGGATACGTGAATAAACTCTGATCACCAGGTCAACTGTCCTCAAACTTCCTGTTAACCTCCCATCGCCACTCACAAATGTTGTAAATGCCTGAGTGGCGTAAATACTTCCAAAGGTAAGAATATTTGTGAATCTAAAAATAGTTGAAGGACAAAATGCGAAATACTTTCCCAGACACGGCGGTTTTGAAAGCCAGAACAATCAAAAATAAGGACTTTTAGTGTCTTGAAGGACAAACTGCACCTCATTTCAATATTTATATACCCACTGATTCATAATGAATGATGGGGGCGAGTGTACGAGCTGACGACAGATCAGCGGGAGAACAAGAAGAGGGGGAGCATACAAACTTCCGAGCTTGACAACCACAACAGACGTGCTTAACAATAGGATTCATTCCCAATATGACCCATTAACGTCGGGTGCGAGTTCCGACAACATTTGACAACGGTACTACATAATGTGTGCTCAACTACTATGGACAACTACATAGATTGCAGACTCAACTATGGACAACTATGTAGAGTGCGGCCCCAACTATGGACAACTATAGAGTGAGGGCTCAACTATGGACAACTATGTAGAGTGTGGGCTCAACTATGGACAACTATAGAGTGCGGGCTCAACTATGGAAAACTATGTAGAGTGCAGGCTTAACTATGGACAACTATGTGGCTAGGATGGAAACTACAGACCACTACAGACCACTACATAATTCGGGCCAAACTATGGCAACTACAAGCAACTACAGTAAAACTCCCGGTTTGCTGATGTCGGCTTCTTCTACTTATCGTTCACAAATTCTCGAACACAGTCCTCCTATGTACAGCCGCTACCCGTATCTATTCATATATTCAAGGCAAGCAAAAAAAGACCCTTAGACAGGCTTTGAGTCGAAAGTTTCGAACAAAGCAGACGCGACACTAGGGTCATTCAAGGTTCGACCCTTTCTGACACCCTTTCTCGCTCCCTTTTCTGAATTTCTGACCACACAATATTCAGAGCAATTGGGGAAATGCTAGTCATGATCCTAAACCTAATGGATGTTTTCTGTGCTCCTTACACCTTCATTCCTGCACCCAACATGCAAACTGAGTACTTTGAGCAAAAAGGGAGCAAAAGGGGGGAAAGAAGGGCGGAAAAAGTAGGTCTCAGCGGGGGGTTTTACGGTTCCCTTTTTTCCGGCCCTTTTCGCATTCACTGTTCTCATGTATTCAGCCAATTTCACTTACAGAGTTCGTTTCTTCCCTTTATACCCTTTTTACACCACAGAACTGAAAAGGGTGAAAAACCCGGGTGGAAAACGCACGAAATGGGAAAAGGGGAGAAAAGGGACGAAAAGAAGCTTGTACCCCGGTATAATGCGAACCCCCTGAATTCTATCCTCCACAAAGAAAACTGGGCAGCTGCTGGCGTCGCTTGATGGTATCAATGTAAACCTCTCACGGTTCCTTTCAGTGGTGCCATTTCCCGAAAGGACTTTAAATGTCATGGACATTCACCCACCGGCGGACGGTGATATGTCGTTTCGGGGCAATAAATAGATTCACATTGCGAGTAAGTAAAATTGGAATTAGAATGGGCGGCGGAACAGCGCTCGGGGGAAGCCGATACATAGAGTAATCGGCGTTCAGCGTCGCCGAGCGGCGCCTCAACGAGGACGAGAATCCAAAGGTGGACAGCAAACGGTCCTTTACGCTTGAGAATTGTGGTTGCCGCCGGGGGCCAAGTATTTTAAAGAAAGGCGCGAAAATGCGATCGGAGGGAACACCAAGGGACCACGACACCTATAGTCAAAGCTATTCGCTCCGAGCATTATGGTTGCCTGCCGGTGGCCAAATATTCTTTTAACAAAAGTGGTGTAAAAGGCGTGAAAATACAATCGGAATGAACGGAGGATGCGTACCGAAACCCCGCTCGCGGGAACGCAATAGATATAGGGTGTCGCGTCTCGGGTGGCTGAGATCGCAGCGGCGTCTCCGGGGGAAGGCTGAGTAGCTCGAGCAGTCACTGACTGCTGCCGGCGTCGGCATGAAGCGGCGGACTTTGAATGAATTGAGCTTTAGTTGGCGGATCACGGCCATCACCCCCGGCGCTGAGGCCATTGACGGTACCAGTATCAAGGTGAGTTCGGGGGGAAAAGTCGCCGCACGGCAGAGAGCTGGACACAAACCCGAATACGGCTTCGGATCAATATTTTGTTTAGGCTAATGAATTAAGTCGAGATCCCCAGGGTTTATTGAGCGGGTTGAATAAAGCGCAGTGAGCAACGAACTTTCGGGGTCTCCCGTTTCAAACGCTAGCTCAGTTTTCATGGGTGCCCACATATCCGCGACGTGTGAGATGTCTTCCATGCTCAGCTTGTAGGCTTGTAACTAGCCTGCCCTCACGGAAGTGTAAACACGTTGCCGTAGGTAGGCTGGTACTTCTCGGTCCACGCCAAAAGGCTGGGCCGGAGTTTGAACTCTTTGGCAGGGGCCGATCAGTGCCGAGGTAGTGGCGGTGCCGAGCCATCAATTCCCCGCCAAATTTGCCTCTTTTACAGCTCTTCTTCTGGGGGATAAAAGAATATTCTGAAGAGACAGAACTGAGGATTGAGGGTTGTAGATTGCCTATCTCTAAGAAACCCATTGAATTGAGCAAAACCCAACTTCAGGGAAATTTTTCAAACTCCGGCTCAGCCCATTGACCTAAAACGAGAAGTACCAGCCCCACGGCATAGTGCTTGCATTTGGACTGAGCCTACTCAGGTTGCTCGGTGATGGGATTCGTCCTCGGCTTTAAGACGAGATTGATACTGACCATGATTCAATTGAAAGTCGGAGGAAATTTTACAAACGAAGGTACTTAAATGAAGCTGATTTTATTCTCCTGCCTGATGAGCGCAAATAGGTCAACTAGCTTTAGATCTTGTTTTTCCCTCTCCTCCTTTGCACTTGATCGCCCTGATTCTCACGATGGCCGAGGTGTCCGAGTCGCGTCACTTCTTATCTTAATTTGATCTTAATCGAGTTCTTAATCGAGTTTGAAGGGGAATTTATACAAGTCTAATCGTCGAGGGTGCAAGACCCAACGCTCTCACCTCACCGTGTCTAGGGCAGGAAAGCCTTCAACTGCCGTGGACACGATACCTCGGCGCGTCGGGCCCGTCCAATTTTATTATCTTCGATGGTGACCGCCATTTGGAGCAGGCGGGGAGAAGACAACCACCTGATATGTGTGCAGCAAAGAAGCGTGTCATCCCTATTTGAGACGCAGTATGACTCATTACTTGCTCCCGCGGCCTCGGGATGCTGCTATTTTCACTCGCGCCGTATCTCCTGCTGGCCAGAAACAGGTGACGGCGAAAGACGGTGAGAGTCCTTGTGGTGAGTGTCTATGTATACCGCCTTGCAGTGCATTTACGATCAGAAAAGAGTGATGAGTCTAGTTGGTCGGACACGCGGGGTCATTTATTCGAGACTCACACAACGTACTGCAGAAACCAGCGGTTGTGTCGTCAGCAAAAAAAATCTTACCGAATATTCAAATGAACAGATGATAGTCGGGTTCATGTCCGATAAGAGGTTCGGCATCCCATGATTGCGAAGTGTTCCGGCGATATGGTGATTACGGTTGAAGTTTCGCAATCCTTCGCCCCTACTACTGTCATGGGTCCATTACGAGAGCGGCTCGGCTTTCCCAACATAGACCGTCGACTCCCGCAGGCCCCACCGTATTTATCGAAGAACCAACCTCTGGGAAACATGCCTGCCGACGAAGACTCTCTTGACGCTAGCTCCCCGAGGGTCTGTGAGCATGGGACTCATCCCAATTACGGTGCGGTGATATGTGCTTCGAGGTCCCATGGGACTAGCCGAAACCCGCTTTCAAGGAAGTTGACCCTTTGTTCAGGATGGGCGTCGACACACATGAAGATCCCCCTCGACAACGCTCTGCGCAGCGCCTAGGTTCTTGTTTGACGAGACGCCCCGAATTCCCGATTCCCGATGTCAACAGGGTGGACTCACTACCAACCATTTGGGAGTCGAGATAGGTAAGCATATGGCTCCTGTTGAGAATCACATTTCTGTAATTTGATATGCCTCCAGTTCAGCTGCCGTTTTTCCCCTCGGCAGATCCTCACTTTATTTCTGAGGGCCCTCAAAATTTTGGAGGCCCATGCGGGAAACGCTTCTGACTCCACCCGGTTGGTGGGCAGAATCATACGCTCTCCACGGAGTGCGGAGACCAAGGAATTATCATGTCAAGCCACCGCCGCTCGACCTCTCTATGCCCTCACTTGGGTTCACGCGACTTGATCAACTGAGGAGCACCTATTCTCGCAGACAAAATTTCCGGCGCACTATTAGCCTGGACGCCTTTATAAACGACCGCCTGCGAGGCTCATCTACCAGGTCTCCTCTTCATTTTCACAATGTCTGGCTCTGGACCTGGACCGCAAACTAGCTGGGAGGACCTCGCCAACCTCGGCTGGTTCAGACAGCAGGTGTACAATGCATGCAATGCGCGTCGCGGCGGAACCATGGAAGGCATGCAAGACATCGCCCTCAACGAGACTTTCGCCCACGACTGGAGGTAAAAGTCCTGATCACTGTTCAACATTCAACTAACTAAATCATTCAAGTTGGTTCTCGTACAACGTCCTTATAGGCGAGCCCCGCATTGTGGGAGGTCCCAGCACCGAGAGCGTCGAGTCGTCCTCAATTGTCTGGCCTATGACAACTCTCAGAAACTCCAGGCCTTCGAAGCGAATTGGACTGAGACGTGGACCAACAGCACAAGCGCCAGTCTCTCCATCACCAATCATTGTAAGTCTCCTTCTTTTTTTTCGTGCGGCGTATGGTGACACTTGAATAGCGAGCATCTCGTTGAGCCAAAGCATCACAATCATGAACGTCGCTACTTCCGAGTTTGCGATGACCATCGCTACCGATTCGACTCGCGAGGAGACAAGGACGACTACTGATGAGCTCTCGACGTCCTGGGGCATCACGTTGGTGGTCTTCGCTCGAACATTGTGTAACGTTGACTCACTCCGGTTGTAGGGTCCAGGGCGGAGAGACCGTTCACGTCGAGCGCGTTCGGACCGCCATCAATGGTCGGGCGATCTATGAGCAAGTAGATGATACTCACACCGGTGAATGGCCTGCCAGTGCCCTGACGGTTGTGCTAGGAATTTGGTCTGAATCTCCAAGCCCTCGTTGCTAGTGCGTAGTGCCCGCCACCTCTTCCCAATTTATCTCGCATTGTTTATTCATCCAATTAGCCAAGGGCCGAAGGTAGACCCAATCAACTTTGCTGATACTCAACTAACCATCGCATAGATGGGAGGGCTCGTTCTTCTGGGCATGTTTCCTTTCCTATTTCCCCTACTTTTCGAGATTAAGATGCTCTAAAGGGAATGAGACTCAACGATGTTCTCGTCACCCCGCCCCCGAGAGGCAGGAGGATGCTTCGTGGCCTGCACACCCAGGAGAGTTTTGTTTTCAGGATCGTTCGCATTTCGCCGGACGGTCGTCGCAGGGTTGAACCTTTGCCGCCGCCCGAGGGGATCATCCCGCCGGCGGTCATGTCGGAGAAGTGCGGGGCAAAGTACCCCAAGATGGTTCCCGGATTGGAGAAGAAGTGAATCTCGTCTCCAAAAGTCAGTGCCTCTACTACGCTAATTGTCCCGCGACTAATACCATCTCCCAGAGCCACCGAAAGTGATTAAACTTGGTCGTGTACTATCCAGATTTTACGTTGTTTCTTCATCGCTCTTGTATTCAACATACGAGTGGCTGAAAACCTGGATATGTTGTGTTACTTAGCAGATCCTCGCTATCAGTCCCCACTCCCAAAAAATGTGATATCGTGTGTGCCTGAATGTGAGCAGCGGAGCGGAAGAGCTGCCCGATTTGAATCTAACTGGTGTGGTCTTCGGGAGGACGAATAGTCGTTCAGAGAAAGTCCCTGAGACTCAACTTCGGTCAACTTCGGCACCTAGTGAACAGTAGGATGCCTTACTACGAGTACGCTTCGTTCAAAACCTTGCTTCCACTTGCGCAACCACTTGCATCGAAACGATGTACATAAGGGTGGCTCCGTTTACACCCATTCACGATAGTCGCAGTTGCAATTTTCTTTGGAATGGGAATTACGATCTCTGATTTCTGATCTCGATAATGTTCTCCGAGCAGCCTGAGTGCAACGCTGAAGTCTGAAGACGAACCATCTCCGTAACAACCTATTTGATTTCATCACGATTTTTTTTTGCCACTCCACTCACCATTGTACAGCGAAGAACCCATATAAGGAAACTCGAAGTCTCGACCCGATGGCATCAGGGTCCAAGGGGTGATCACATCAGATGTGCGTCACGGTCACTCCAAACCACCACAACGGTGCCACTTTCGAGTTCCTCAGTCTTCATGGCAGCTTCGTATTCTGGCAATGCATGGACTGAACTCGATGTAAGCATTCTACACCAATGTACTGTTCGCATTTTGTGGACGGTGCTTATCAGGACATCGTCTTGTGGCGCTAACTCGTTCTCAAGGCCGTCTGCAAGGCTCTTCCATATGGAACCGCCGTGGACCTCAAACAGATAATAATCACGTTGAATACGGAGTGTGGCACCCATATGGCCAGATCCGGGAAAAAACAGGACCTTGTAGACCGACTTCGGAGCCAATTTTCGTCGTGGAAGAGCACCAACAGTGTGGCAAGATGGAGAACGGCCAAGGCCATTATCGACGCGGTCAAACTTCCTGTTGCCTCGTTAGTTCGAGTTTTCCTTTTTGTCCTTGATCTTGACTTCGTGCGAATAGATTTATGCCGGTTATCATGCCTATGTCATCCCTACCTCCTCCCCCTCATGGAGGCAGTTCTCGGTACGCTAGTGCGTCTAAACCTGGGCAAATCAATCCTGCGCATGTGCCATTGCCACCGAGTCGCAGTACTTCGATCCCTGGCGCTCCTTACTCTACGACCTTCAGTGCAGGTTATCACTTATGTTTACTTTGTTTGAATTTTTCGTTTGACCCCTCACAGGATTCCGCTTCAAACAATCACCCTTCTTCACGATCGATCAGCCCGTCTCAGCGGTCCTGGAGTGCCCAGGTCGGTACATTCCGTTCAACCCACAAACACATTGCTGAATGCGATCCAGAATCCTACAGCGCTACTGATCGCCGAGAGTGTACCTTGAAATTCCATCTCACTGATGACCAGATAGCCAAACTCGGCGTACCAGGGTACATTCAACTCTCCCTCTCCACGACGTACGTGATTAACCAACTTCCCACACAGATCAGGCTACCAACTGCGCCTCTTCTGCACCTCGTCCAAGTTCTACTCAGCTGGAACCGGCGGTAATGCTGACTGCCCCATCGAATTTCCACAGACATGCGAGATCTACGTGAACGACGTTCAACTCAAGGCGCTGTTGAAGGGGATTAAGAAGCGTCCTGGCACCGCACCTCCGCCTGAATTGACCGTCACGGGCCCCATGAACTCCGTTCGTATCATATACATTAATGGTGGACAGGGGCAGCTTGAGTTCAAGGTCGGTTCGGAGCCACTCGCCATCCTTCTCTTCTGACTTGGGTTCGTATCTGTAGAAGTATTACCTCGTGGTACAACTTGTGAAAGCGCACACGGTCAGTGCGCTCGTCGACCAGCTCGTCCAGACGCGATTCATCGCCGGTGCTGAGATCCGGCGCCGAAGTGAGCTTATCCTATCTGTCCCTTAGCCGTGACCGATTTGGTTTACGTCGCAGTGGTGGAATCTATGCCAGAAGATGACGATATCGTCGCTGGCTCGCTCAAGATGTCGCTCAAGTGCCCTGTACGTCTCTCCCTATCTCGATAGATGTCTTTGACCAACACTTTTTTCCAGCTGAGCTTTATGCGGATCCGCACACCCTGCCGGTCCATCAAGTGTACACACTCACAGTGCTTCGATGCCAACTCGTGGTACGCCGTGATGCAGCAGACGACGACCTGGTATGGCTCTCGTCTCCCAGCTCATGCTCGATGGACCACGCGTTTAATCCCTTTTTTCATAGGCTGTGCCCCGTATGCGAGAACGTCCTCGATTGGCGGGAGCTCATCATCGACGGGTATGCTCTTTCCCCATTCCAATCATCCAAGTTATCTGACTGACACGATTCCCGTGTAGGTACTTCGCGGAGATCCTCAAGACGACGCCGGACAGCGTGGACGACGTCCTCGTCGAGTCGGACGGGGAGTGGCGCACCGCGGACAACAAGTTCTCCTCTGCGAAGGTGGCTGCGGGCGCTATATGCCCGGCAGAATACAACTACGTCGATAGTGATAGCGATGACGACTATTAGTCCTAGGACGTGGTGGTTGGTACTGATTTTCTTGGTATGTCCTGACTCCTGAGGGTTTGGGAAGACGCCGTGGCTGACTATTCTTTCACAGCGCGTCGATGTCGGTGCATGTTCCAGTTAGGCTAGATTCTGCTAATAGCACCTGTAAATGAAATGCGCGGTCCGCGCAGCCATGTTTCCTCGCCGGATCTCAGACGTGGCTAGATTGGCCAAGCATCGATCACAACAAATTGAACAATACTAGTCATTTCTCTTGTTCCTACCTAACGCTTAGCACTTCTACTCCAGATACTCGGATTCCGGAGCACCGAACTTAAAGGGGCCGGGACTCAGGTCGTGCAGCTCATAACTCATTCAAACTGACAAGGCGCTGTTGGCAGTGGAAGTTGCGACTCCTTGTTATAGGACCAATAGAAGTCTCCCCCATGACAGGGAATCGTGTCTGCTCAAGCGTCATCCGAAAAGATCATTGAGGTTTAACGAGAGGCTACGTTCTCAACTCCGAAATGCCCCGAGGCTGCACGAGGACCAAAGTTTAAGCAACCAGAGAAAAATCGGGCGGCCATCTGGTGGCTTTCCTTCACGGCATGCTTCTTTCCTCTCGGTATCTGTTTCTTTTGGGCAACAGTCGAGCGCCGGACGGAGTCGCCGCGATACCATCGCAATTCTTGGAAAGCTCCTTTTTTGCCCGCGGGGACTCTATTCTGGCAAAATGCATTGCCAAGACGGTCAGATAGAACAAACCGGCAGGTCCAAAGTCAATCCTGAGGCACGACAAAGATCGCGGTGTCTTCTACAATGGGGATACCGCGGCTTGCGATGCGCCGTTGTAGTGAAAAGAAAATCGCTGAACGCCATTAGGGAGGTTCAAGTGAAAAGGGTTGCCATACCGTGCGAAGCGAGCGCAGTGCGCAGCAATTCCGTCTCACCACCGAATTTTATCTGGGCAAAACTCAACAGAAGGTTCAAGGCTTTTGTATTCTCTTCTCTGGATCTTCGGGGCCTGAGGTGGTGAAAACGGCCAGGCCAAAGTCGATCCTCAGGCACGACAAAGTCTGAGATCGCGGTGTCTTCGAAAATGGGGATGCCGCGGCTTGCGACGCGCCGTTGTAGTGAAAAGAAAACTGCTGAACGCCATTAGGGAGGCTCGAGTGAAAAGGGTAGCGATACCGTGCGAAGCGGGCGGGGTTGTCGGTTAAGAATTGCCGGCATCATTTTTGGTTTGAAATTGATCCTTGTGACCCATTTTTGGCTTTAGCAAGCGGACCATATAAAAGGCGCTGTCAAAGTCTGACCCTACCTCACTCCCCGCCCCCGTCCTTCCTCTTCAGCACCCCATTAGATCTCCGTTCACAATGCGCATGCCGGATGACTTGGATGCCATTTCTGACGCGGTTGACGATGGTGAGTTCTTAAACCATGCCTGGTCCAAACACTTCATGACACACGCATGTATGTAGTCAACATTTTGAAGGGCAAAGTATGGGATGAGAACTCGCAGTTCGACCAAGAAAAAGACAAGGTAGCTACTCAGATCCTTCTCGCGATGTCTTCCTCTTGTACTCACCTCGCACACAGGCGCAGTTCCGCCAGTACGAGGAGGCCTGCGACAGAGTCAAGAATTTTTACAAAGAGCAGCATGGTACGGATCTCGGCAATAGCGGTCCTCGGAACGCGAGGTCTGATTGCCGCGGCACAGAAAAACAGACGATGGAATTCAACATCGAGATGCGGGTCAACATGCGTAAAACTGTCCGTGCTAAGATGGGTACGGGCATTTTTATTCAACGCAGAATTCAAACTAACACTGTTCAAGGTGTTTGGGAAGCAATGGAAAAGCTGAACACGCTTGTAGACGACTCGGATCCGGATGTCTGTTCAGTGTATTCCCGAGTTACTCGTTGCTGATAATTCCGTGGCATACAGACCGACCTTTCACAGATAGAGCATCTCCTTCAAACAGCGGAGGCGATCCGTAGGGATGGAAAGCCGGAGTGGATGCAAGTCACGGGTCTCGTTCATGACCTCGGGAAACTTCTTTACCTTTTTGGTTCAGAGTATGTCTTCCCTCTTGCTGTTACCGAAAGCCCTCTCAGTAATATCTAGGGGCCAGTGGGACGTTGTCGGTGTATGTAACGCCTCATGCCATCTTCGAGGAGCTTACCCCGCATATATTTATCTAGGACACTTTTGTCGTCGGCTGCGCATTCTCCGACAAAATCGTCCTCCCCGAGACCTTTGCTGGCAATCCGGATACCAAGGACGCAGTCTACTCGACTGAGTACGGTGTGTATAAACCCCACTGTGGGCTCGACAACGTCATGCTCTCATGGGGCCACGATGAGGTAAGCTTCTTTCCTCTTGCTACGTTTGCCTTGCTTATCCGATGTCGTACCCTCTTCTCCTCGCAGTACCTCTACCACATTATGAAAGAGCAGTCTTCTCTTCCCGAGGAGGGCCTGGCTATGATCCGGTACCACAGTTTCTACCCGTGAGCTCCATCCTCTGCATCCCTCACCCAACTGATATCCTGGGCAGATGGCACCGCGAAGGCGCCTACACCCACCTCACTAACTCTTCCGACGACAAGGTATGCGGGACTACGGAGTGGTCTGCCAATATAGCTGACTATCCAAGGCACTCGCTGCCGTGCGCGCGTTCAACCCATATGATCTTTACAGCAAGAGCGACGAAGCCGTTGATCCTGCCGCTCTCAGACCTTACTACGAGGGCCTCATCGAAAGATATTTCAACCCGGTCATCGAATGGTGAAGGAAATTTGTTCAAGTGAGTTATTTGCGTCTCATCATGTAGCCGCAGGTTGACACAAGGTTTTCTTCTACGGACATCAGTTTCAACATTTGCGATGCTATTGCTGTATTGCCCGCTGACGTCAATATTACCGCTGGATCCCATCCTTTTCATTGCCCCACTGAACAAAGCACTAGAATTGCTCATTTCGGTGTGCTCCAATGAGAGGTCGAAATCCGAGTTGAATCCGAGAAAATAAAAAGTTGGCAGTCGGACATCAGTGATTGATCGTCACGATCATCACTCATCAGCTTAACGCACGAGTCGCACATCGCACCCAAGTAAACCGTCGCGTCTTACGAGCGCGGTACTGGCTCCATCCTCAGTCGTACTCAATGGTACTAATATAGCTCTGCCCTGAAGGCCGGCGCGTTGAGAGTCTCGAGACTCATCACAAACGCCGTCGGCGAGTCAACGGCAACGACAGGCAACGACCCGTCAAGCTTCTGAGTCTGCGACACTGCTGTATAGTTTTATTTTCGTCTGTCAAGGCTGTTAAATTACAAACTCGAAATAGATCTCTGTGGCGAAATCCGGCATCGATGGGTCCTCACGCGTGGCGAGATACATTACCACTCCCTCCGGCGGGGTCCTCACGACATCTCTACTCCCTTCTTCCTCGGATTTCGCTCTCGTGTACCCCCAAGTTATAGACTTGGAATCATGATGGCCGCTGGTATATATGTTACGGGGCCCACAATGACGCACCGCCTCTGGGATTGAATAATCCAAACGAGGACTGCAGTCTGACAGTACAGTGCCCATAATCGCCCGAATCCCACGGGCGTCGGTTGGGTGCGCTTCCATTCCTTCATCCTGATTTGGAACAAAGGTGCTGTTTTGTCAAGAGCGTTGCGACCCGGACAAAAACCCTCCATATTACTTTGCTAACGCCCTGCCTGCGCGGAGCCAGTCTGGCGTCTTGCCGATCGGCTTAATGGCGTTTATTCGCCTTATTCACTTCTTTCTCGCGCTTTGTTCCGATTTGGACGAAGCGGGACTCGGAGAAAGGGTCTGGCATAATCACAGCATATAGAAGACCCATTTGGTTGATTACGCCGTGTTCCGACGTTCCCCACGTTGTGGTATGACTGTGTCCTGTCCCCTCCTTCCTCACCCCGTCTATATCTTGCCCCCTCATCAACCGTCTTGAACACCTCGCAAGCAATCCATGGGCTCTTCAAGCGCCGCGCGTAGGCTCCCGCTCTAAGTAGTCTCGAACAGGGAGTTCGGCGGCCGATTCACTTGGACCTTCTTCACTTGGACTCTTTCCCGCTATTCACGTTGCAGTGACCCCCCCTTCCCTCGTAGCGCCTTTCGAACCCGACCTAGTTCGGCCAGAGGGCTAAGCACGGCGCTTCCGCGCGTCCACAAAACCACTGTCTTTGTGCGATTCTTCTACCCTTTCATGAACACTATCCAATATGCCACTGCACTCATGGACGAGCTTCGCGGCTGGGCACAAGAATGGCTGCAAGGTCTTAGTACCATGCGAGCCCACCAGGTCTCGCTGGGCCTGGCTCTACCGCACCCTAGTTATCCGCTCCCAGTCGGATTTCCTTTGGGCCACTTCACGCTCTCGGAAGGGTTCTCGTGGACCCATGTGTACGGAAGCCAACAGATTCGCCACAACTATAATGTGGATTTTATTCTCCAGGGTCGCACCAACGGGCCAGGTTCCTCTGTCGCCTGGATGGTCGTCGAAAGCACAGGTACGTGGCTCACCTGGAACTCGCTCCAAACATCGCACAAACCTTCCTCTCTTGTAGCTGGAACTCCCCTGGGAATCTTCGAAATTGCCGGACCCATCTACGACGATCCCGAGCTTCCTTTCCCGGTCGACACAGACCTCATCCTGGTGGCGATGGCGGCCTCTCTCAAGGGGCACACGCCAATACATCTGGCTAGCCGGGTTGTGCCTATCCCGAGTATGCACCCAAACGACATGTCATATCCGCAACGTGTGTATGAGCTGCGCACCGCCGACCAGACGGCCATCTGCGAGCTCGGGAGGCGTTGGGGCTTCTAGAAACCAGATTTTTGATTATTGCCGATCCCGGTGTCCATGCGTATCTCATGACCAACAGTGAACACACTCCTCATGAAGAGCGCGTGGATTTTTGTAGTCTTGATCGGCGCTCAGAAGTTTCCTGCATGCGACTCGATGCGAGGCTTTTCGCCATTTCGCATCTTTCTTTTTTACGTTCGCCTTGGGGTTTTTCGGCGACATCGGACACTAGGTGGGTGGTGGGACGGAGGGATGGTTGGAGGCGGGTTGAACCAAAAGACGGAGCCCGCTGCCCGCTATATCACCACGCTGTACCTTGTACCTCCTTTGTTCCTAACCGCGACGGCTATCATGGAAATCCTCGAACGGAACAAGGAAATAAAAACCTATTGTATTCCGTTGGTAAGATCAGTTCCACGCGTCGGAAACAGGGATGGATAATCAAGGTCCTCATCCAAGTTGGTATATTCCTCAACAGCATCTTTTCGCAGTGCTGACAGTTAACTCCGACAATGTCAATCTCTCGCATATCGGTTTCTGGAGTGGGCCCGCGTGAGGTAAGCCAGATGCGGTTGGAAGGCCTTTCTGCTTAGTGGGACTCCGACTGGGAGGTCACTGGCCCACAACTTCACTGAGCCCAAATTGAACCACTTCGAACTCAATGCTGCTCCGGCAAAACCGATTTCGGCCGATCAACTCCCGTCACTTGCTACGAGTTCTCCCAGGCCACCGAGAAGAAATTTGGCTGTGTCAAACTACGGGGCTCTACCCATTTCAGATCCTCTCTGTGAATAGACAATTTTATGATTTCGTTTTTCTCACTGTCACATGAGTGACCATCAATCCATCGGAGATGGCATCAACTTAATCTTGCCTCTTGATTCCTTCCTCGTTCCTTTCATTCGTCGCCAAGTCTCGTCCGTCCCTCGATGGATATCAAGCCAAAACCCGAATGAAATAAAATAAGGTTTACTTAAGTTCCATCTGATTTTATTGCCAGCACTACTTGAGATCCTCCTCGGCCGAACTTAAGTTCCTCTCCCGTGCACGCTACAGCACCTCGCTCGCTCGTCGAAGTCACTCAAGTCGTGCCCACCACTTGAGTTCCTCACCGCAACTCAAGTTCTCCTCCATGACTTGAGTTCCCACCCACAACTCGAGTCCCGTAACCACTTAAGTTCCGCCCATAACTCGAGTTCCGTGTCCATGAATGAAAGGGTTATAAAATTCAAAATAAAAATATTCATTTGTGGCTGTGCAGCAACGGTCAGCTGCACCACAACGTTAACGGGGTTTCTGAGAGCGGTGGAGAGGTCAGTACGTCTGACCAAACATCTGGCAAGAGGCTAGTCGCTGCCAGACGCGATGAGCGCGCGTGAGCCTAGAAGTCTTTGTACGCCCTATATATACCCTAATTTGCAGTCAAAATCAAGAAATATATTCGCCCTCCGCGCGTCCCACTCACCAGTTCGTCCATCCACTTGAAGACTTCGTCCCGCCAGCTGTCGATCTTGGTGATCAGTTCGTCGAAGGTTGTTGCGGAGACCCAATCGTGATGTGCCCCTGACTTGGCGCTCTTGAATGTGATTGTAGCGTTGTGCTCGAGCCGCTTGTACATCGCGGCCTGCATTCGAGCGAAAGTGACCGTACCATTGACGCCCCCCGCTACCTCCTCCTCGCGGGCTGCCAGTCCCGTCCACACCACACTGTCGCGGTGGTATCTCGCAATAACCCGCATTAGCTCTGCATGCTTGCGCTCGTACTGCTCCAACCAACGGTACATTTCCGCCTCCGCGCGGAACCATTGTACTTGATCGCCTAGTACAATCTCAGTGTTCAGGTCAACACTTGAAAGATAGTAGGATGCCACTTACTTTCTTTCTTGTACGCCGCTAATTTTTCCTCGCCCACAGACTTGCCCCATGTCAGGCTTTCCATCCAGATCCAGCCATCTACCTTCTTCTCCTTCCCCTTTCTCTTCGGCTTCTTTCCCCCCCCGTTCGCCTTCCCCCCTCCCAGTTTGGACAGTGTTTTAGACGGCGACGTCTCAAAGTTATCCTCAACCTCCGACGATGCTGAAGACTCGCCGTCTACCTCGACACCATCCGGAACGATGGCCTTGAGACGTTTGGGTGTGCGCGGGCCCTCCCTGACACCTCCTGCAGAGCATGGGTCAGTATTTCTAGTGGCTTCGTAAAAGGTGCTGCCACCTGCGCGCTTGAGCGTCTGAGTACCCGCCAATAACTGAGGTTCTTCGTGGTCACTCTCTCCCTCCCCCCTTATGCCCTTCAATCTGGAGCCCCCGGCATGCGATATTGTCACGCCGCTCTGCAGATACCACGCTCCCCCGTCAAACACACGCGAGTCCCCTGTTGCGCGATGAAGGTGCGTTTCCTTCCTCCGTGTGTCCCGATTCGTCAGCGGTGGATAGGGCTCCACGGCATCCTTCTCCATGTGGCCAAGATGGATGAGAGCGGTGCGCGTGCTATTGTACACACTAATCTCGAATGCCTTCATAAGCTCTGCTTTTTGAAGATTGCGCTGTGAACGAGTAACACCCGCCTGCCCTCGATAATCAAGTTCTCGGGCCTTCTTCACCGCCGACAAGGCCATACATGCATCTCGGACAGCCAGAATACCGCCGTCGGCCTGGATACAGCGCAGCTTGATCTCTGCCTCCCCTAGCTGCAAGTCCTGGGGATCGACATTGCCACCACTTCTAGAGTGGTGTCCGCGCTTCATGCGATACGAAGGCAATTGGATGGCGGTCAATTCGGGCTCATCTATGTCAAGCGCGCTGAGTTTACAGCCGTTTGCATAATTGATGACAGTCAGCATCTGAAACAAACAATTACAAATTTTTGATCCCGCCACTTTGCGGCGCCGTTTGGCTTCCTCCGAATGGTTTTGGGAGATTTCTGGTGGTCCAGAAGTCATTTTTTTAGGTTGAATTATTGTTTCCCGCCGTTGAATTAGCCGAAATCATCAAATTCATGATCCGTTGATTGACGGCCACGGCGGCCGTGTAACACGTACAAATAGGCTTCGCTCGTCCTTCGCTTACCTTCTGCTTCTTTCCCCTGGCCACAAGCCCTTTGAAACCTTTTCGGAAACTCTGGCAGAAAAATTGCAACCGGTTGAGTCGCGCCATGCGTTACTGAGACCTGAAGATTGGGGCTGCACAGAGTGACTGTCCCTCAGGCTGGTTAGAGTTTGTCGACGCCCTCGCCCTGCGCATCCTCTTGGGCACCGCCGCGGCGTCATCCTGCTCAAAATCCCCACTCCTCTCTCTTCGCCCTGGCATCAGTAAAATTGCTGTAATCGCCTGGAACGGGACGTCGTCGGGGGATTTGGCTCTGGATGCAGATCTTCGTGTGAATTTGAAGGAGCGCGACTGCAGCTCGCTGACGGTGACATCGCCGGTGCTCGTCAAACTCAGCGTGCTGCTGACACTTCCAGGCGGTAAATCCCTCTCGATTTTTCGATTGTCCCGCTCTGGCTCTCTATCCTTTAGCAAGGCCCTTCGAGAACCCGGTCAAACTGCCTCGGCTTCGCAATTTTGGTCCGAGGTGTGTAATTATATTGCTACCAATCATTCAAATACCGACCTTGACGCTCAGGTCTTCTGGGGCTTCAACGGACTTTGGCTTCAATGTTTGCTTCAAGTTTGCATATACTTGATTGGTATGCTCCTTTTCATGTCACCGGTCTTTGTGCCCTACTCATCGTCAAGAACTTACCAGTATACTGGATCGACTATGGCTTGCCCTATTGCCCAGACCTATTGCGGCATTCAAGAATCTGGAATCTTCGTCAAATTTTACTTGATTCAAAAACCTTCCTGCAATATGCACTTGATTTCGTCGTTGAAACTCTGAACACGGAAATCATCGGACTAAGTTCGAATCCAGGTGTGGCTCAAAGGTTCGTGTTTTCCCGGCTCGAGGTAAACCTGGTTCGATTGTGTACCATGTAACCTTACCCTAACTGACTGATATGAAGATAATTCAATCGTTCAGACGTCCTGCCACACCATGCACCTTTTTTCTTTCTTTTATTGATCATCGGTGGCTTGCCTTTAGTCTCGCATCACGTTTAGTGTCACCGTTGTGTTCTTTTTCAATCAGGGTAAATTCTTCAGTTGTTTCCTCGTTCCCGGGCTATTTGCATTAAATCTACATTTCGTTCCATTTAGGTGCCCTACCCTAGGGAAGAACGGGAATATGTCTGTAAACACACGAATCGAGCGTGCGGCCCACGCGGAGTGGCTGGAGAGAGGGGAGCGGGGACGCAGGGCAAAAATCGCTTTGAAGCAGACTTCGAGGCCGTTGGCGAAGGTAGAGCAGAGTATCTTACAACATCTGAATGTACAATCTTATTGGGACCGACGTGCCGGCGACGGATGCGTGTGTGTTTCTTGTGTCCTTGCACCTACGAGGTCGCCGAGGCTAGGATTACTCCTAGTGATAATTTTTGACGAAGTAAAACCATCCTCCGACTGGCAGTGCCGCTGCGGACTCGGAAAATCCGAGTGGCTCGAGAATGTAATCAAGTGGCAACCAGGCATTGTCTGGGAAGGTTTTGAGGGGCTTGTGACTATGGAAAAGAAGCAGAAGGTAAGCGAAGCCGAGAGCGAAGCCTGGTTTGTACGAGTTACACGGCCGCCGTGGCCGTCAATCAACGGATCATGATTTTGATGATTTCGGCTGATTCAACGGCGGGAAACAAGAATTCAACCTGAAAAAATGACTTCTGGACCACCAGAAATCTCACAAAACCATTCGGAGGAAGCCAAACGGCGCCGCAAAGTGGCGGGATCAAAATTTTGTAATTGTTTGTTTCAGATGCTGACTGTCATCAATTATGCAAACGGCTGTAAGAGTCGGGTAGATATTGAGTTGTTGCTCTCTGAATTGTTTGAGATCGTTATTGAGCTTGTCGCGGAGGGTGGTGATGGTCGCCCAGGTGTCTTGCAATTCATGATCGCGATGATTTTCTAGGAGCGCCATCGTAAGGGCCCTGCGTCATGGTGCATTGACAGCAGGAAACGTTTAACGCCTGAGGTAAGCTTTTCTTGCCTCTGACTGCTCCTGCGTCTGATTTGGGTTTACAGGAGGCTAAATTGGAGCGTCAGCAGAAACTGGCGGCGGAGGTTGCCAATGGCAAGAAACCTGGGTCAGTTCTTTTTTCATGTCTACGGCGGGTAACAATGTTAATGATTATTCAGTTACGAGTACGTCCGAAAGAGTCCGGCAAAGGCCAAGGCCGCGAGGGGATCGAGAAAGAGGTGTGTTTTTTTCTTCTTTTGTACGGTTGTGAGCGGTAAAACTCAAGATGTCCGCAACAGAACTTAAGTAACACGCGAACTCAAGTGCATGGTCAGGACTCGAGCTCCGCCGAAACTTAAGTCCACACGCCGCACTTGAGTCTTTGCCTTAACTTGAGACATCGTTGAACTTAAGTGTTGGCCATACACTTAAGTTCTTGGGTGCAACTCAAGTCCCGAGTAATATGCCCACCATGTATAAACTGAACTGAAATCTCCCTATCTCAAGTTTTGCCGATTGTGTGATCTTAAGTTCGCGTCTTGCACATCTCAAGTTCTACTCTTGTGCATCTCAAGTTTTGCGCAGGATCTTAAGTTTGCTCGTCACTGATAACTCGAGTTCCGCCCGACCTGGCAATACACAGCGTACTCTGTGCTCTTCAGTACATGAATAGAACTTAAGTCCTACGGAAACTTAAGTAGCGCTGACGATAAAATCACCTCGGAACTTAAGTAAAGCTAATTAATTAGTTGAACCCGATGATTTGAAACCAGAACGTGAAGATTTAACTCGAGGTCCGAGGACTTGAAACCATCCAGCCACGATGCAGAATTGCAGCGGCTGAAGAGCCAGCTTCACTCGCCCGTGCTGAAATCCAGCGTCTGAGGGGAGATAAACAGTATGCGGTTCTCTAAGAGCCCATTATTGCCTCCGACGACGACAACGACAACAACCACAAGGCCTGGATCAAAGTCAAAGTGGAGATCATTGAGATTTGGGACGGTGAAGATGTTATCGTTCCTTTGCGCACGGCAGAAAGAAATGTGAGTGGTTACATTTCAAAGCTATTTGACGTGTATATATCAGCCGTCAAGCCTTAGCTTTCCATCAACAAGCCTGTAACCATAGGTTGTAGGTACTGAAGATCAAAACGGAAGAATCTTCGACCCCGAACCCGATTAGGCGCGCTAAGTTTGAAGAAAAAGCTAATCATTGCGCTCTTCCCCTTCCCCACTCTCTCAACTCTCCCTCATAGAAATTGAAGCTCAAACGGAAGAGTTTTCGACGGCGACCCCGATCAAGCGCCGTAAGCGCGAGGAAGAGGACGAACCGGTTAGTCGTTGCGCGGTGTACCCTCCCCCACTCTCTCACCTATTGATTGCAGAAACTGTAGATCAAAACGGAAAGGTCTTCGATCGCGAACCTGATCAAGCGCCGTAAGTTCGAGGAAGGATAGGAAAAGGTCCGCCTGTTTACGCTTCCACATTCTCTCACCTACATATCGATCGTAGAAATTGAAGATCAACATCTTCGAGTATTCGACCGCGAAATCCTCCAAGCGTCGTAAGATCGAGGAAGAAGAGGGCAAGGTCAGTCGTTCCACCGTTTACAGTTCGCCGGGTCTTGAACTATCGATTGACGAAGCCTCAATTCAAAACGGAAGGGTCTGCGTCACATCTTTCTGACGGAGCAGCGGTCGTTCTCTCGGACGACAAAAGAGATGTTCCCACCGGGGTACTCTCTATTTTCCAATTTAAAAAGCAACACGTCGAGAACCAGATTCCTAAGGGAATGGTTCCAACGGTAAGGACCGTGGCCGTTACGCGCTGGCCGCTACTGACGGCCTTGACAGTCGAGTCTCAATAGCGGCATTCGTCAGCGCAGGGCCCGCAATTGACTCCGCCTCAAGAGGTCTCAAACGGACTCTAGAAATTTTTGAAGCACGGTTCTTACCTACGGTTCGTATATTTCAAGGCGTGCACTGTTTGGGCCGTTAACCCTTGGCCGAAGTTGATGACCCAGGATTCGGTCGCTCCCCGCCCAACGACTCCCAATAGTGCGCCTTCGACAGCGAACGCTGACAAGCGGCGCAAGTGGCAGGAGAAGTATGAGTTCCCACGCTGTTCACCTTTCCTAGGACCTTTAAATATAAATCATAGAAGCCCCGGATCCAAACAGGCGCGCCTTAGTCGCCTTCTGCTGCTCAGAATATAATGGTTCTCTCACAAATCTCGGGATCATTTGGTTGGTTTTCTTCAAGTCGTATTAACATTCAGTACTAATTCCGGCTTGTAGTCAAGAAGGGTGGCACCGGCGCTAAATGACGCCCTCCGAACTTCGACTGGCGACCGGAACGCTGGCACTCCAACTCCAACTTGAACTGTTGTCCCCACGTACCGGTTTCAGGGAACACGTGAACCCTTCACACTCGTCGATACCTTTACGTCTGTCGTTGGTTTGTCGCTGTCAGTGTCAGCTTTTGCCAACTTTCCAAGAACGGCGCGACGCGGACCGGATGGCGGAGCCGCACTCGACTTGACTCTTGAATCAGAACCTCCACCTCACGTTTAACGAATTGCAGCAATGGTCTACTCAGTGGTCGTCGCCGGCGCCAGCCGTGGACTCGGGGTGAGCAAAACGCCGTCATGCCCTGCCGGACTGAGCTTGTTTTCTCCTCTAGCTTGAATACGTGAACTTTCTCTCGAAGGACTCCAACGCGAACATCGTTATCGGGCTCTACCGCTCCCCTTCCAGCGCTTCAAAGTTGCTGCAGCTCGCAAAAGAGCGGCCGAATGTGCATGCCATTCAGGCGGATGTTGGGAAACTCAGCGATATTCAGGTGGGTCGTGATCTTTTGTGGGATCGAGTTAATAACTCCTAACACCGACGTGGTTCGTCCCCAATAGTCCGCGGTAGAGCAAGCAACCAGGGTTCTGGATGGTAAACTGGATCTCCTTATCAACAACGCGTTCTACGCCGGGGAGCCAGCAAAATTCTGTGCTCCGCTTCATACACGGTTCGTTCGTCCAAAGTCATTTACAAGTGCTAAATACGACTTACATTTCCCTGTACGTATTAAAGCTCGGCAGAGGAACTCGAAGCCGACCTCCACGCCGCATTCCAAGTCAACACCGTCGGCCCCATAATGACGGCCAACTTGTTTCTTCCCCTCCTCCGCGCGGGGCCCACCAAGAAGATAATGAATATCAGCACGCTTGCTGCAGATACCGATGTAGTCCTGCGCGCGCCGCTCATCGAGCCCGTATACGCGATCACTAAAGCGGCGCTAAACATGGCCACGGTGTCCATGGCGGTCGGCGGACTGCGAGAAGAAGCGTTCACGATACTCGCCGTCAGTCCGGGGGTGTCCAATACGGCGGATGCAGACACGCCGCGTCAGTCGTTTTCCCTTTCTCTTCCTTGCTTACTGGGCTGATGGATAAATGATGACCCGGAGTGGATCCGCAAATTGCGTCTGACATCAAGAAGATATACGAGAACCTGCGGGCAGCGTACCCGGACTGGGATGGTGTGGCGGACGCTCCAGAAGACACTGTGCGCATGACGTTGGACGTCATCAACAAGGCGACACCGGCGCAGAGCGGGAGATTCGTCTCTCACTTCGGGATCGAGAACGATCGGTGGTTGTGAGACGTTGTACAATGTAAAAGTGGTTACCAGTCGAGTCCAGGGTCTTCGCTCTCGTTATGCAATCCAAGCATCTGTGGATTACTCCCGATACGAGCTCCCAGTGGACATTTTTTCGTGCACGCAACTGGATTTGGTTAGAAATATACTACTTTAACTTAAGAATGTACCTAATCCACTTATTCACTGCGCCTCCCAAAACGCCGCGAAACCCTTGCGTGTGTCCTCCGCGTCGTCTAAGTATTTGGCCTCGTCAATGCCTGGCGAAAAAAGCCGATCGCGGCACTCACTCGGATTATCTGCAAAGTGCTCGACAATACCATCAGCGGTCCGACGCCAGTGGAGCAGAAATTCGTGTCCGTCGAGCCAGAGGGACTCGAGGTTGGGACAGCGCGCCACCAGAGCATCACCGAGCTCGGAAAAGTTGTTGGGCGCCGCGTCGCATGGCTCGTAGTCCTCCTCGCCGGATTCGAACAGCCAGCAGATGGCGAGGTGCTCGAGGGTGGGGGGAAGACTGGGGGTGGATGCGAGCGCTTCGAAGAAGGTCGCTGCCTGGATTTTGGTTAACCATGAATGAACAAGTCGATGCATTGCGGACCGTTGCGGGGGCACGTACCAGCGACGTTATCTCGTCCTCTTCAAACGCGCTGTCGTCGAGCTGCACTGTCACCATGGCGTGCAGCTTCTGGAGTTGGGGAAGGACGGCGAGCAGTGAATCGAGTTTATCGTTATCGAAACCATGAAAGTCGACATCGAGCGATGTGATATGAAGGGGGTAAGAGAGACTGTGCAGCAGCGGTATCGGATCATTGGGGCTGCAGTAGTGAATCGTGAGGCGCCTGAGTTGGGGGCACGGGAGAAAGAGAACGAGGGTCTTTTGGGAACCGATATATTCCGTGAGGGCAGGCCATAGAAGTTCGGGGTTTTTGGGACATTCGCTGAGTTCCCCCCACCCCGAAATCGATAATGTTTCGACGTTGGGAAATTTCGCGAGGACGGTTAGGTTGTGGGCCATCATCGCGAAGTGACCGTGAGCGACAGCTTTTGGACCCGCGAAAAGGAAGGGACGTTATCGATGTTGTGTCCGAAGAAATGGAGATTGCAAGGGACGCGCAGTTCGCGGAGGGAGTCTGGACGTAGAAGGGCGATCCAATGGGCGATCCCGTCACCGGCGGTAACATTGTTTTGGATGCTGAAGCTGGAGACGGCCAGCACCTTTAAGGCGACATTCACAGCGGTGTCGTCCGGGGCTACAAATCGCTCGATGCGAAGGGTGGTCAGCGTCGATAGGAGGCACAAGTTGGTTACCGCCGTCTGCGTGAAATATACGCTGAGGGTGTCCAGACTTTGGAGACCAGTGAAGCTCGCAAGTCGGCCGAAGAAGATGTCGAGTAGGACATGCGGAGTCTGGCTGGGGCTGAACCTCCATGTTGACTGTGGGCGCCAAGGTGTAACGGCGCACGAGCTGACAGAGGGAGCGATTTCATCGGACAACCAAAAGTTCAATCGCTCCAGCGCTGCGTCGATGTGTTGCTTTTGGGGAAGCATGAGGCCCCGTTTGCGCCGATACAATAGGGGTGAAAATCGAAGTGGGTGAAAAGAAGTGGGCGGGTGATGCGACAAAAAGGGCGGAAGGTCGAGGAAATGTCTTTGAGCTTCCCGAGGTAAGGCTTTGAACACCTCGAGCCACAGCTCATTTGGGACTGTTTGGGAGGTCATTCGGAGGTGAGAGCTGGAGACAAGCGGTTGATGATCGGCGTTGATCGCTGATCGCTTACAGCAATTTTTTGCTATTTTTGCAAATTGCAATAAAACAAAGGTGGAAACAAAGGGTTCCCGTATTCCGTTGAGAACCGGTCGATTCAAACAGCTTATTTCTGCACTCGATTGTCTTTGACTTCAATCCCCTTTCAAATGTGAATGAAACGATATGGTTTCCTTGAACAAAAAAGTTGAAGTAAATTATCTTGCTTCGCGAAGGCTATTTTATGGTGTCAATTCACGTTATTTTAACTACAATGTATTTGGGGGGATTTATTATACTCGCGTGGTCCAAATGTCTGAACAACGAGTTTACCGAAGACAAACAAGTAGTAATGTAAGAGTGTTATTCTTACATGTAGCTACAAGATGCCAACGGAGCACACACCATTCCAGGGGGTCGATCAAACACTTCGCTTACTGTGGACTGGCCGGCCGCAACAATGGCGGGACCTCTGGTTAAAACCCTGTAGGACCTGACCACCAGCTAAAAGAAGCTGATGTACAGGAGGAGTTCTCTCCCCCCAGTGTCCACCAGTCACAGCAAGCTGATGAATGTCTTTCCCTTTGCAGAATGCATGCACTAGACGACCTAAAATGAAAAATGAAAAATAAAGAAAGAGCAGATCTCGTCCGTAACAGGATTAAGAAGAAGGTCGGTCAGGGGGCTGTTGTTGGTTCAACCACACAAAGCATCGGGCTCGCCTCGATATTTTCAGAACATCATGCGCCAACTTCCCGAGCAACGGTGTAACCTCGCGCCGAGCAAGCAGGCCTTTGAGAGTCTGAAGGGCATCTGTGTACTGGTCTACGACACCTGGCAGCGAGACGGCGACAGCGTCTAAGAACGTCTTTCGGATGGGCAATAGTTCTGGGTTTTTGCAAACAAACATCGTGTGAGACCCGCCATTGACACATGCATGTCTTTGCACTGTAGCTTCCACAAATCCGGCTTAGGAAGAATGTGCATGCTCGAAATATGGATCACCTCCCGTGCATCTTCGGGCCAGACCCCTCGGATAGGCTGCAAGTCATTAGCTTGTAGCTCGCCTCGAAACGCACGGCCGAGAATTATAAGCAGGCCGCCCAGCTCTGATTCTCTTCCGCTCAAACTGCGCAGACTGGTGTGCCTGGCACAGCCAATTATAGTGCGTAGTATCTATCGCGTGCATCTGATCGTTCTCAGCTGACACTAGTTTTGCCCACAACAAATGCACGTTTGTAGCAAACATAGTGTTTCCGCCTTTCCCAGGAACGGATCGAGTCTTACTCTCAACAATAATGCCAACTGGAAGGATCCTGCCGAAGTTGCAAGAACAATATACATGGTGATCTCTCACTTACCCTTCACGGCATGCCTGCTCCTACACCATGATGCTTTGCGTGCCCCAAAATTCTGTTCATCTCTTCCTGGTCAATGATGGGCTTCCACGGGGTGAGAACCATCCTCATGACTTCAGCCTGACGCTTCTCGTAGGCGAGAAAGTCTGTGGTGATAGAAATGCCGCGATAGCCTCCACGGACGGCACCGGCCCTCACGTCGCCCCAGTACTCGGCCCACTGCGGCGGCAAAGGCTGGGAGGCTGGAATGGACAGCCAGAGACGCATGAGATGACGCTTCTGGTCGGGGTCTGCATGGTCCTCGAAGGGCGTGCGCGAGTGCAGGGTGACGAAGCTGTTGAGCAGCTGCATGTCGCCGCGCTCGAGCTCCATCGCGTAGCAGAACTCGTCGCTGGGCATAATTTCGTCCAGGAGGTCGAGGGCTTCCTCCTGCTGCGTAGTGAGCCGCGGCACCTCTGGGAAATCGCGCTGGGCGGCGGCGGTGTTCTTGCGGTTGGTACGGGCGCAGAAGAAGCGGTCGTCGTCGCCGAAGATCGGGCAGCGGTAGAACGGCGGCTGAGACGGGCCCTGGGCATTCTGGAAGCTGTGGAACCAGTTGGAGTCCTTGAGTACGGGGAGGAGGTCGGGGCGAAGCTCCCGTACGCGGTCGCGGAGGGCGATGGAGCTCATGACCTTGCTGGTTCCTCCAGACTTTGCGGTGCGACGACACAACAACGCCACGACATCGCACGAGTCCTGGTGGAAGTCGAGCCCGGCATTGGTGTTGTAACCTCTCCCGCCCTTCACTTTGTAGCTCCCGCCGGCATCGCGCACGTCGTTTATCACCTCGCTGGCCCGGTTCTGCGTCCTCGCAACACCCATGTACAGGCCCATGCCCCAGTATGCGAGGCGCATCTCGGCCGCGGTCCACTCGTCGGTCGGAAAGCCCCGCATCAGGCACATTCCCCAGCGGCCCTGGGTGGTACCAATGGCGCGCTCGAGCGCGAGGCGCGAAACGTCGGAGAGCGGGAAGTCGGCCTGCTCCATCTCGAGCAATGGCTTGTTGACTTTGTGAGCATGCGCGAGGGCGGTGCGGAACCCATCGACCTCGTCGTGCGTGAGGCGTTGAATCCACGACCCGTCCCGGTGGACATCCTCGGCTTTCCAGGCACATGGACCCGATTCAATGGACATATCGTTGAAGGTGTTTTGGCGTTTTGATCACGGTGGATGCGTAGATGGTGTGCGGTAAGGACCACCTGCTATAGATGATGACGGAATACAGCGGGAAGAATTGTTGCCGGGGGCCGGTGCGTTCAGTGGGAACGCGCCGCCACGTCTTTCAAGTGAGTTTAGCTGTGATTCTGGGCGGATTTAGGGTTCGATTCCCTGCCGGTGCATGTAGTGGCGATAGTGGCGATCTGTTTTTTTCTTCTTCCTTGATGGACTGAGAACAAGCGCACCTTTGTTTTTTTACAGTGCGTGAAGTCCTGGGATTCAGATTGCGGGATGATCATGATCAAGATCAAGAGTAATGGGATCAAGGCGCCCCGAAATGCCTAAGGAGCCGGATTAAGGGCACAAATGAGGGCGCAAATAGAAGCAACACAGTGAGATGCATTGCGTTGGAAACACGCGCCCAGTTCTGATTGGGAATGTTATGAGCTTACGCTGGCGTTGGAAGCCAGAGAGAGGAACAACGAGGTGTTCGGCGCTCAGGTTTGCAATCGAGGAATGCAGGGTCACATCGGAACAGGCCATATGCATCAGGAAAAAAACCTCCTTTACTAATTTAGGGATAATTTTCTTCCTGGCCGGTAGATTAGGATAAATTAGTGAGAAAGTAGGAAATCTGCGCAAACGAAGGTAATGTGTGGTAATTTTGATAGGGAAAATACAGCCAACTGGATTTGGAAGCTCTCAACACAAGTCTCGACGGGGTTAAGAGGGAAGTACTGTAATCCTCTCCTTAAATCAACCCCCCAAAAAATCAACCAGTGTTCAACTTTGTTCTAAGGTTTGCCGAGACCGACCCTAAAGTCCGTCGGATCAAGTCCCAGCACGTGAGCGCGAAAAGTGGTTCGTTTTGATGCTGTCACAACAACATCAAATACCTTTCTTCCTTTCCCCCCATCTTCGTCCCCTGCGCTCGACTCGTTTTCTTTCACAACTAGCTGCAAACTCCTCAATGTTGTCCTCAAGGTTCACACATTCAATTTACCCATCCTCCCACTGATTTGAACTGAGTCGCAGGATATTCACCTCGAGCTACACGCTCGTAGACCTGGTATGGCGCACACCACCTATCCCCGCAGATCCGTTGCGTTCCAGCCTTGCATCCACTCGCGGTGCCACGTACGTCTGTCATACTCACTGCTCCACCGACGTCCACACGATCACAGCGGCGCTGGCTTTATTGTGTGACCGTATCATACAACGGTGAGCAACTATCTGGTCTATTTTAATTTTTTCTTTTCAAGCCTTCAAGCAACCCTCGAAAGGCCCTTCCCCAAACTGCAATTCAAGCGTGTTGCCTCGCGGCCACATCAATCCTTACCCCGGGATATGGTGCTGCGAGACGCTGCACCGTCAAGTTGTTTCACGGGCACCGCATCCTCCTCGACATCTGATTAGAGCCCTTGTCGTTACCCTTCTCCCCGATGTTATGATATATCCCGGTCACGGTGCTCCTGTGGTTTTCCTCTGTCCGTAAATTGGGTGGTCGCGGGTCTCATGTTGGTTTCTTCCGTATGTTTGTACCTCTGTTGTATGTAGGCTGTTAATTTAAGTGTTTCCGATGCAATTTGAATGATTCTTCGTGCATAGTTGAACGATAATTCCACACTAAGACGTGGTAAGGCGAGGAAAAGCTTCGCTAAATTAGCTACCTTCAGGGTAAGTTAGCCCTAATTTATCGGTAAGCTTACTAGAAAGCTAACAGAACTAATCGAACTTAAATAGCTAAATTAGTGCGAATTTGGACCAATCTGACCTCTTTAGCGAAGGAGGTGTTTCCTGATGTGTGCGTCAAGCCTCCTAGGCCTCGCTCGATCCCAGTCTTACTATTGAGGTGAATCAAGTTCACAATTAGGGCACGAATCCGAGTATAGAACGCACCACTTCTGATTTCCAGTCACAGCGGGTTTCGACGGAATTGGTGTTCGACTTTCCCACCGGTACCTATGTTTGGAGCAACCTGTGTTTTGTAATCGCGGAGTAAGTGCGGCACTTGGGTGCCGAAGATGAATCCCTCGACGACGCATTCTTGAAATCAACTTGAAATTGATCGGGCGGTCCGGGCCACGTAGTATCGTGAAAATTGCGCCAAGGTCTCCAGAACAGCCACAGAAGCCGTGAGTTTTGAGGCGTCCAGGAGAGAACGGAAGATTTCGAAGGCAAGCACCAGTCGCGCAAAAATCGAGCCGCCGTACACAGCATATGTACAACGCACCGGTTGTGTTGCTGATACGCCGCTGGTCTGCGGCGCTCGAATTCTCATGATGAGCGCAGTTGGGGTTCGATTCGCAGCCGGCGCGTATGCATAAGCGACTCCCTGGAACTTTTTCCCCTTTTGCTCTGGCGCATGTCACATTGGTGTTGCGGGTATCCTTTGACCTTGAGTTTGTATCCCTCGAAAGTCAGGAGGATTCAGCCACGTAGATGCGCCTCCTGACACGCATCAAGAATCGCTCAAGACGCCAAAACACGTCGAGACGAGAATTGATTCAAGCACATAAGTGGGGCCGCAATGCCAAGTGGAGAACGCCCTGGTTGTGTTTGGGACGCGCCGCCAGCCGCTCGCTTGCTGGGATGTGACTCTGGAGGGAGCTGGGGTTTGATCCCCGCTGTGCATGAGTTCAACTCGTTGCGGTATGTTTTTTCACCTTCAGTTTGTATTTGTTTTCTATTCCTCGAAAGCGAGGTAAGGATTCAGACAAACGGATGCACCTTGTGTCGATTTACGACTTACTGTGGCGCATCGAGAATCGCCAAACGACACATTGTACAACCCAACTAAATCTTTAGCTCAAGCAAATAAACAGGGCCGTAATGCAATCTAGAGAACGCACCAGTTGTGTTTGGAACACGCCATCAGTCTGTGCCGCCCCTCCTCGTACTATTCTGGGCGGAGTTGGGGCGATCCTTGCTAGTGTACTTACGTGTTCCGCGCGGTACTATGGCTTTATTTTGGCTTGAGAATCACATCGTCGAGGCAGCCCGACTAGCAAATTAATTCGATAGGTAGGACCACAATGCAAAGCACAGAACACACCGGTCGTACTTGGGACACGCCTCCAATCTATGTCGATAATGGACTGGTTCTGGGTTGAAGTCGGGGTTCGATCCCCCCTCGGTGTGCTATCCGTTCTCTCGGTCGAAAGTTTTTTACCGTTGAGAATACACGGCGGGCAGCTGGGACTGGGACTAGACCTAGGAAAGGATCGCTGCTCTGTGCCGTTGGGACAACGACGGGTGTGGCAAGAGACGAGTGATTCCGCGGACCGCAACTAGGCATTGAGCCAACATTGAGCCATCCAGGATGCGCAGAATTACGGCCAAAGGACCAAATAGAAGCCACAGAAACTTTGAGACCACTCCCTAGTCAGGAAAGCCACTCAGCGACCAGAAACGCCGAATTCCGATACCCCTTGATGTGGTTGAGCGCAAGCGTGTCACGGCTGTGACGTGAGGCACGCGGCGCCGCGTGACCCGGAATAGCCGAGCGCCGCTGTTTCGCTCCTGCCGCCGTCCCGGTTTCTCCTCCCTCGCGCTTCTTGGCCAGCTTCATGCCTTCATCTACTGAACACTGCGGCACAAGTGAGACGGCACAGAAAGATATCATACGGAGACTTTGGAGCAAGCAAAATGCATCAATCCTCATGGAACGACACCTCCGTGCCTCCATCGCTTGCTGCCTCGTCTCCCCTCCCCCTCCCATACAAGGGCGACTGAGACGTCTACAGCACCCTCCTCCTCCACAGATGACGGCTGGGGTATTGATGGAAGGGATAGCGACGCCGTAGCCGATGCCGACGCCATCTCGCTCCACTCGTACCTCGGAGGCCGCGCCAGTTAGTGCGCCCTCTATTACTTCCTCTTCTGTGTAGCTTGACAACCTTACTTACTTGACCCCCGGCTTCGTTACTTGCGCTGACCCTCAACATTTGACTTGATGGGTGCTCGGAATCCAGTCAAGGTACGCCCATGCGCCGTCAGGTCTCCCCTTCGCTCCGCTCGTGGGGGACACCGGCGCGGCGCATGTACTCGGTCTGTGCAAACAGAAACGCCGGCAGTGCAGTGCAGTGCAGCCCTGTCAGCGCCGAGCCCCGCGCTGGCAAGCGGGGACATTGCGACGCCCGTGTTCCTACATCACCGCGTCTCCTCCCCTTCCCCTCCCTCGCGCGCTCTCGTCTCTCCCTCCCCAATCACCGCTCCCGCGCTCTTTGCGTACTCCACGAATCGATCGCGCTCGGTGTGCGTGGTCGTATCTATGTAACTTCCTTCTCTGCTCATGCAGATGCCGTGCACGGTGCACGGTGCCGAGTCCCGCGTGAAGCCGGGTGCGCGGACTCGTTCCCGCCTTCCCGCAAATAGGCTCGGCATTGGATCTGCGCGCCTTAGGCCCGCGCGCAGCCGCGCCCGTGCGTGCATTCCCATCCCACTGCTCTCCCCTCCCCTCCCCCCTTCCTCATCCGAGTCCTCTCCTTCCTTCCAACACCCGAGTCCGCACGCACCGCTGTATGTATGTAATCTCGGCTGAATATAACCTGTGTTCCTACGCAATTAGCCGAGTGTGGGATTTATTTCCGGCTATGATGGGGGAGGACGAATGAAGGCTCCAAGCCGTGGGGATTTAAAGACCAAGAAAAGGGGGGCGGGACCAAGTTATGAGAGGTTGGTTGTTCGCTTGAGGGCCTGGGAGCTGTGGAAGGAATTCGGGGTCAGAACGGAAGGGAAGAAAGAATTCAGGAAGAAATCAACCTCGACTCACCCGGATTTTATACGTACAAGGCGTTGAGACTTGAGTTGGCGGTGCGGTCAGCCCGTGAAATACGGGGGACTTCGGTTGGATGTGGGACCCAAAACGTTGAGCACGGGAGACTTGAGCATCATCCAAGAACCAGAACGATTAGCTGTACCAACGATGAGAGAAATATGTTGAGTCACGCGACGTTCAGCCCATCCCCGAGATCCCCGAGGTCAGGTCCTGCATGAGTAATGGATTACTTTAACGACTCCAGGACGTGCTTCAAACATACCTATTTACCATCGAACGAACGTACATGTCGAGTTGATTGACTTAAACATCAAATGGTTATTTGAATGTATTAGAAACAACGCCGGCATAGTTTGAGTGCAAACTGTGTTGAAGAACAGGTCGAGCGTCCCAGTCCCTGGCTCGGGGATTTCCCGAGCCAAAGTCGAGGCCAAGCCAAAGCCAGAACATCACGAAACTTGAACTTGTGTTTTGTCGTAAGTACACGTTGATAGCTCTTTTTTTATCTGCACGACTGATCATGTTCCGACAAAGGCGCCTACACCGGGATCCTTGTATGATGAATGCAAGGACACAGCTCAGCCAGCGACTAAGTGGTGGAGGTGCGTGACATTGAATTCCTCATTTATCGCTCGGGATAACGAACCCCAGAACCCCTGTTAAGTGCCGGGAAGGTGAAAAGACTAAAATTGGTCTCGTTCAATTGATATTATTATGTGCGCCATCGAGTGTTCGAACTTCAACAACATGACCACCAAAGTCTGTTTCAGTGACTTTTCCTCCACTGCCGGACTGTCGCGGACTTCACTTCTTTTAATCTGGATTCCCTGTTGGAACCATAGATCTGACGATTTCTCTTTTCAACAAGGTTTAATTTTTTACAGGAGGTATGGGAAGGTATCCGGGTATACATACGGACTCCGATTGTATACGCATGCCACAGATCAAGCCGGACGGCTTTTAAATAGAACTGAGGTAAGGGCAGCGAGAACTGACGAACCGGGGAAACAACTTTCGTAGTTCAATCGAACGAGTGCAGAGCCGATTTCTGCGCTGGGAGCTGACCATCAGTGCCCTTATTTTAGGGTTTCGCATCCGCATGCACAATCGCAGCGTAATTCTGGTGCATCGGGGCTGAGGTCCGAATTTCCTTTGCAACACAAGGGTTCATCGTACGCCTTCGCCGGCACCAGTTCTATTCAAAGAATAAACACTGTTCGTTATGGCGGATTAATGACAGATTACAATACTCACCGTCATGATAATGGAACACTAGCGCAGGTCGGCGGGGAGACTCGCAATATCCGAACAATTGAACCATGCACGGATTCCTAGGGACCGTCAGAAAAGAGAGAGAGAACGGCCGAAAGTGTGTCGTGCCTGACACTGGAAAACAGGTGGAAATCTTCGCGCCACTGCTGTGCAGAGTCATTACGATGATTGGAACAAGTTGACGGCCGGGGTGCAATTTCCGTACCTCCAACGCATCTTCTCCGTGATACAGACGGGCGGTCATCCTGACCCCACGCACACGAACAGGATATTCAATGGGGCTTTCCGAGGATCCAGTCAAGGGCACATGTAGGTGTGGCGGAACGAGCTCCAGGTCACCAGGTATGAGCTTATGAAACTGAAGACGGAGTGAGTAGTATATATGACGCAAGCAAGGGCTATGCGCACATCGCTGAAGTTGGCCTCAGGACCCGCATTGGAAAAAAATGGCACCAAAGCGGTTCGCATAATCGTGAGGTCGGTATGAATAAGCTGGACGCGCAATCGTGTGCCAACGGCTGTCGCCAGCTATAAATAAACAATCAGTGTCTAGTATCTTCAACGGACCTGCGAACCGCACCATAAAACTCTCGATCAGACCGTCAACCCGTTTTTGCGCGTTCAAGATGGTGTCCCGGATGAGGTAGGTGTTGAAATACTGCCCTAGGGCTCCCGCCCAGCTTTTGCGGTGCGGCCAGAGAATATCTCTGAGATCCGCAGCCACACTGAGCAGGCAGCTGGTGGGTATTAGTTTCCGGTGGTATGCAGCACGGCTCGGAAACATCAGTAACCCCTTGTACTACTTACTCGCTAAATTCGGTGCAGGTTTGGATGAAGCGGGGAGAGGTTGCGACGGACTTATCGGCGAGGACCTCGTCACGCAGACGCATAGTGATGCGCACGACTTTCTCAGCGAGCTCTCTGAAGAGGTTGCGGTTGCGTTTGAGATTCTAGAGTAGGATGAGTCCGGGAGGGAATTTGAATGAGCAAAGAGAGGACACCTGCCTCGAGGGGCTCCAAAATCAAGAGTACAATTGAAGCAACACCAGACAAAACAGGAAAAGGATCAAGTTCACCGATAAGCCTTGTAACTCTAATGAGGTAGCTAAGCCAATCCATTTGAGCGACGACTTTGAAGGTTTTCTGAAAGATTTCCAACGGGCGTTGGTGGGTGTCCATCTCTAGGTGAAGGTGGTGCAGGAGAGATAACGAGTACGGTTCAGCGAGCTTATCAGTAAGTACCCGGATCCAAAAACTAAAACGGAAGGATGAAAAGCAGTGCTTTCAGATCGTGAATACATCAGCGCCACACCACTTGCCCACCAACGTGACTTGGTTGAAAGGCTGATGTTGATTTCGACTCGGAAGAGGCATGAGAGCTGTTAAGACCTGAAAATAAAGCTGTTGAGTAACTGCAAGATGTATGTAACATACCAGAATACACAATAGAAGCATGGCATGTGCTCCAAGTTCACAGCAAGCCTCGGCCCGGACTCGGCATTTGCTCGGCATACTCAATTGCGGAGGTGCAACACTTTTTGGCAGTGGTGCCGCAGCGAAGTGCGATGCCATCGACGGAGCTTAAAAGCTCTCTGGACACGCATAGTAATTATAAGGAGAGAGATACCATGGGAGAGTGCGCTCGCTGCGGAAATGCTGTGCGGGCCGATTGACCTAACGCCGAACTCACAGGACAGTACATATATATACTTAGCGGCAGTTGCCGGCCCAGATTCTAGATCTGACCAGTGACAAATGAACGGTTCTCGCTAGGGATGAGCACCGTCCCGTAAACGGGTACGGCCGTCTCCCGCATTTTTTCTTTGGCCTGATACGGGACGGTACCGCAGAAAGCCGGCCGTCAAACGTAAGTTTGCGGGGCGACAACGGCGGGATCAATTCGCCCCCGGGAGACTTAAATGAAGGTGTTACGAGGAGCGCCTCGTATAGTGAGAGACGTAAGGTCCACTAGAAGTGTTCCTACACACTCACCTTCGCTTCCGAAGCAGTTTCAACCATGGTTGAAAACGAAATGATGGACTGACGTGAGCAGTTCCGGGTCGGAAATAATCTTTTAACCCCAATGCAGGACACTAGAGAGACGGGTAAGCTTCCTAAACATTGAATGAAGGTCGGGGACTGGTCTAATCTCAGTTTAGCCAGGATTTCCTGTGATAAAACTAGAAATGCGCTGACAACCCGTCTACGGCCGCCCGTTCCCGCCCGTAATTGGGATTCTGACTCGCCCTTGACGGGACGGGACGGCACCCCGTTTACGGGCCCCGTCCCACCCGTAAAGACGGTGATGGCTTCCATCGCTAGTTCTAGCAGGGGTAACTTCGGAACATGGTCGGGAGATAAGCAGCGGTCGACCAAGAATCACTTTGGCTACACAGTTCTGGAGGTTCAAGAGTTAGATTTGACCGAGCAGGATCGTCGTAACTGGACAGGGAACTCGAGCTTCCCCAGACTAGCAACATCAAACTCTGGTGTCCCCGAGATATCAGGTACTGAACTAAAGTGAACTAAATTTCTATTGGTCGCTGGACCTGGCCAAAAGACTATGCAGTGGCACTCGAGCTAAACTACTGTATCATTTCGACCAAGTGTTCGTAGGGTGTCACGCATCACCTCAAGTGTTCGTTCCTTGGCAATCAGGCAAAACTTCCATATACGGACATCCGGCGGATGGCGGACCGAAAATTTTCGCGTTTTTGTGCTGAGTGTCACCGTCACCGACCGCAAAAGGGTTCAGTTCAGAGAACTGCGTCACGCATGTCCTTCCGTATGGTTCATCACCTGAACACTTGGTCGAAATGATAGAGTAGATCCGCAGATTCAACATCTGTGGAAGCAAATTAAACCACGGGTAGCATAGAGTTAGTGGAAGATAAGACCTAATCAGTTGCCGTCACTGGCGGCAGTGAGGTTGCCTCGTTGAAAGGGCATGTTGAAGATTTTTTTACGGTCCGAAGCAAGTCCGAAGACTAGGTGCTGTAGAACGATCAGATTGATTCCCGCGCCCCTGGGGCAACTTGAAACAATACCAGCATGTCGAGAATCCGGGGCTGGCCACCAGGACGGGACTCCGTCCCGACATAGATCATGACCTGTGCTTGGGTCGCACTCCTGACCCCCAACCCCAGAGTCTATACCACCCTCGTCACTTCGTCAGTAACTCAGTTCGGTTAATTTTGAGCAAGTTCGTCCCTTCATCTAAATTTAGCAAATTTGAGCCACCTGCTAAGCCCGAATATCCGAGGCCACTAGACTAACCTTGTACGTCTAAAGTTAGTCTAAGGGGTTAAAATTTGGCTGGGGTACCCTTCTGGGGCCACCCCACGGCTTTTTGAGGGTACAAAGGGTACAAGTGCCTTCCGAAAACGACTTTCGGGGGTGGTGAGAAGGGTATGGGTGGTGCGGAGGGTACACCACCGGGGTACGGTGGACAGGGTTTCTGTTCTGAGTAGTGCTGGCAGGGTCCGGTTCGAAAAACGGTTCGAACCTGAACTGAACCGAACTGAACACCGCGTTCAGGTTCAAGGTTCGGGCAATGGCCGAACCGAACGCGGAGTTCAGGTTCGGCGTTCGGGTTATCCTAGCCAGGTTTGAACCTGAACCGGACCCCGAACCTGAATGCCCCAAAGTTGAGGGAATTTGTGTCTTATCTATGATTTTTGGTGTTGCCTTTGACCCTCTTTCTTAGATATATACTCAGGGGCCCACAAGTCGCCTTGAAGTTGGTCTGCTATATGTTTGGCACCTGTTGCGGTGCAATTCGGGCGTGCAAAACTTTTTCTATCACTGTAAACTGTGATCTAACCGTGAATTCAGGTGTCTAGAGGCCACTGAGGAGTCCCCTCACCAGGTGAGTGCACAGAAACAATGTATAGATGCACTCCTATGCGAAAATTTGAGTCCCCGAGAAGCCCGATTCTCCCTCGCGTTCGAATATGTCGCAAGAAACGGTTTAAGTTGCCTAACGCGGCGATGCTTCTACACTCACCAAAGCTGAGGAAGTGCAACAGACTTGTGTATTTTGTGGTTGTGAGGCATATACATACATGTTGGGGCATGCACAAATTGTTGGTTAATCTCGGGAGCACGAACACAAGTGTTGCTAGAAGACCTCAGCCTCTTCCGGGGATACAATATGTGAATACCTCAACTGGTTGACCGTACAAGTCAAGAACATGATCTAGGGATGGTATTTCATGAGTAATAGTTAATAGAGGTGAGTTTACGAGCAGGATGAAGCAGCACGGTCGTGCACGGCGCTGCACGCCACTGCACGGCACGGCACGGCAGAGGTACACGGTGCCGTGCAGCGCCGTGGCATACCGTGCACCGCCATGGCATGAGCCGTGCAGCGCCGTGGCGTGAGCCTTGCACCACCATACACCAGTGGATGTCTGGGGTACATTGTCTCCCATTTTTTTGTATTGAAAAGGCACCCAATATTCTGTTTTAGTTAAACATTGGAGCACAATCATGTCCAGTTATTGGAAGGAGCCTTGGACGTAATAATATGCCCGGGTCTCTCCACCGGCATATTTGATACCTCCTAATGCCTACGGAAAGAAAATATGGACACCATAGGTGATACACTCAAGGCCAGAAATCTGTTCGAAGTCTCACGCCGCGGATTTCAACCGTGGGAATAATTATTCAAACACTGTTTGCCTCGTTTTAATTCAATGACCCCGACGATGTGCAATGAATTCCTACAGCAAAATTGCTTTGGACGATGAGTGTAATCGCAGGTTAACGTATTTGGTGTAGGGTTATTTCCGGAGGTGAACAGAACTCATAATACCATCATCTCAACTATAAATTATCACCCTGCAGCTCATGGAAGGCTCCTGATCCCTTCATACCTTAAACTCAATGTAAATTCACTCAAGCTTACGATGAACTACACGAGAGCACGTCACAGAACGGGGATTTCAGCAAACATTGGGATAATTTTTGAAAAGTACATAGATACACCGTGTCTGAAGTGCAGTTTTGGGGGGCTAACCAGTGTATGTACCCTCCTGCAACACGATTCAAGGTGCTCCTGGTCACCATAACTGTTGTCGGACTAGCTAAGGGGTATGCGGCAATGCCGCCGCGTCAATATAATATAGCGTGGGTAAGTACTGTACAATATTGATTACACTTTGAGGTAGGAAATCCATTGGGTGGTTGGAGAGATCCCTTGAGTGTAGCTTGAGAATGATCCTGACAGCTGAGAGCAACTTACAGAGTGTGTTAGTCTTACACCGGGACACGCCAACACGCCAACACGCCAACACGGCACGGCACGGCGTGACACGGCTTTTTCCCGGGGCCCGAATGTCTCCTGTTCGCGCTTTGCCTTGAGATGTCACGGACATTGTGGAGGAGAAAAGCGCGCGCTAAAGAGTTACCTTGTACCCTTGCAGCAACGATGCGAGTTGAAGTGAATCCAGATGCTAAATGACCTGCCGCAAAGTAACAATCTACTGGAATCTGGAAGGTTTCCCGCACACAGTCCGACCGGGATAAACCTCAGATCAGTGAAGTTGAGTATAGAACGATTGCTGACCCGGAGTTGTTAAGAACGAGTGGTACGCACTGACAGATGGGTGATATCCGAGTGAAAGACAAATAAAAAAGGACTCGTCCTCCCATGTGCAGCAATGGCCCTCAAACCAACCTCAAACACTAGTATTCAATGTATATATATCACAAGGACTAAGTATTCACCAGCCAGGCCCTGGCACATTGAGTGGAGGATAAGCCGCCCTGCTCAGCCTCTCCCTGCCACTTTTACCTTCCTAAGTGGCATGTTATCGGACTCAACTAGACTCGTTACCAGTCTGCGCTACGGCAAAGGAAGGTGATGAGGTCTACGGCAAGCAACCTCACCCTCTCTTTTGCTGGAGCGCAGACTGGTTACGACTCTAGGACTCAACATCACTTCGTGGGACTTGCAATAGATCGTTAGAAGAAGCAACATAAATTGGACATTAGGACATAAACCACATTAAAATTGGACATTATATAGATGATACGGATAACTTTCGCCAACGCTGTTTTGAGTGGAGTGACTACTCTTTATCCTCCGTCTTGGTGTCATGGCTCGGCAGCTTCGTAAAGGGGATCGCAAGGGATATGAGGACAGTGGCTGCTACACCGGCCAGAGAACAGGCGAAAATATCTTTGATCCCCACCATGTAAGCATTGACCACAGCGACCCGCTCATCGCCACTGAATACACGCTGGATTTCAGCCGCTCCGGTGGCCAGGACCTTGGCCGCATCGATGTTAGGGGCAGTGCTGGCGAGTGTCTGAAGCAGGCGGTTGGCGAAAATGGATTGCGCTGCGGTGACAAAGTAGGCGCCGCTCACGGAGTTGAACACTGGTAGCGAGGTTGGTGAAAATTTGAACGAATTGAATTAGGTTTCGGGGTACTTACTGAGCATGACGCCCGTGGTCGATGCCACGTCCTCGGGCTTGGAGAAGCTCTGCGCTGCCGTCATCGGAACTTGGCTACCGAGGCCTATGCCAAGACCAAAAATAACCTGAGGGCCAAGATACCGAGCCTTGGAAGAGTCTGTGTCGAGAGTGTAGAGCAGGGCCGCACCGACAGTGGCCAGCAACCCGCCGATCAGCTCGTAGGGCTGCAGCAGGCGCGTTTTTCCAATGAGGAAACCGCTAAGCATGGTCCCCACAGCGAAAAATGCCATGAAAGGAAGGTTGTTGACGCCGCTCGTAATGGCCGATTGGCCGTGGATAGATTGGAAGTAGATGGGAAGATAAAATAGGAACTGGAAGTTGGCGGAATTTTGACTTGATCAGGGACAGCCAGTTAGCCGAGTCGGAGATAATACAGCGATTGAGATACTCACATGTAACCGTACAAGGCGTTACTCCATATCATGCGCGGTTTCAACAGACTCAAGGGCACCATGGCGTAAACGCCCTGAAGCCACTCGACGATGAGGAAAGCAACGGTCAAGGCAACCCACATGACCAAGGTGGCGATAACGGAGCCATCATTCCATGGCTTGGTCTGGCCGCCCCACTGCAGAGCCAATGTGAAGCAAACGAGGGAACCGAGCAGCAGACAGAAGCCCGGGAGATCAACCTGCAGTAGAATCTCTTTCCACGTCGCCGACGGAGGCGTGATATGCTTCGGCACGTGGAAGAAGAGCAACAGTAGGACGATGATGATACCTCCGACCGGCAAGTTGATCCAAAAACACCACCGCCAAGTAACCTCGCTCGTAAACGCGCCACCGATCACAGGACCGACAATGGTCGAGAGCATGAAGATGCCCATCCAAAGGCCGATCAGCATGGGACGTTTCTTGGGCTCCGCAACGTAGGTTATCATGAGAACGGAGCCGCTGACGGTGCCAGAACACCCCAGGCCCTGAAGGGCTCGGGCAATGATCAAGGCTGGACTATTGGGTGCTGCTGCGGCTACGATGCTCCCAACCAAGAACAAGGCAACAGAGGCAAGATAAGCGTGCCTGGCCGAAGAGTATTGGTACAGCTTGCCCCACATTGGGGCAGAAGTGCCGACGAGGAGGAAACAGGCGCTTCCGTACCATCCGACATCATTCAGTCGGTGGAAATCATTCGTGATGCCAGGTATTGCGGTAGCAACGATGCCCTACAAGCTTGTTAGAAAGGTCCCGCCGCAGATCATCGTCGATATACATACAATGTCCAAGGCAGTAAGCAGAGTGCTTAAAAAGATGGTGCACATGATGATGACCAGCCGGAAGCCTGTCGCGTACGCGGGCTTGACCAGGCTGTCTGGTGCGGATTGTTCGTCATGGGTCGTCGGCGTCGTTTTACTGTCTGAACTCTCTGCGACTGACATTCCTCGTCCGGAAGCTGAAGAAGCGAAAAGGAAGTGAAAAAAGAGGCGACTTTTGAGTCACGTCTTGACTCCACAGTTAACGTTCCCAAAAATTATGGGAATGTCATTTCTTCCGCATCACTTCCCTAATTAGGAACACTGTCCAGTTTGACAGAAGTCTAAATCCGCGACGGTTGCCAAAGCCAGATCGCCGTGTCGGAGACAGCACCGCCGCAGTGTAAATTTACTTCTCCTTTCGCCACAATCAGTTCCCGTGCTGGTTCACAGTCTATGTATGGCTCGATGCTTCTTTGGGCCACTAGTGCCTGCTTCCGAGAATAGTCTCTGTCTCTGTTTCCCTCCTCTTGTTTGTTTCCGCTGGAGTGTCTTGCTGTGCACTGATCGGGCCTTAGCTTTCCCGACCCTGGTTGCTCATTGATACATCGTGTGCTCGGCTAGCTATTACCCCCCACTGGCACCCGCCGGAATATAGACAAGTATGCATGAGTATACTTTCCGTTCTGGGGACAAAGGACTGGCAGAGAAGATGTCCGTGGGTTTAATTACCTCCAGGTTGCGGCCCTACTTTTTGGCCTACAATGAATCTAAACTAATTCACCACTTAACGAGGCTCGGTTGAACTGAAACTCGAAACACCGCCCAGGAGCAGCATCTTACAGCCAGTCAATACTATCGCCGGTTTAGGGCTGCTAACCGTGTCACGACCGTCAATTCTTTCAACCGCCGCGGAAGCGGCTCGCCAAAATAGCCGTGTTTTTGGCTCAGGATCTCAAGTGACGGGACAGGACGGTAAAGACAACGGCCGCCAACCGGTAGAGGCACTTATGAGAAAATTCGTGAATTCATCTGTCTCAGAGGGAGTATCAAGTCATGTATTATTTTAGGCTCGTGTCCAGCCGTTATTGTGTGCGCACAATGACGAGCGGGCATATGGCGGTCCGGATGCACATTTATTCGGCCGCACAAAACTTTTGATCCCCGCCCAGAAATAACGTATTTTGGCGCCTTCCGCGCCAAAACCAGAGCTCGAGATCACCGGGGTTTATTTGGGGCGCGACTCGGTGTTTCGCCCCGAAAAAACTCGATCCCCGCCCCTTTTTTGAGGCCCGCGAAAAAAAAAAATGAGTTTAAACCTCTGCCTCATTGAATCGATTGGGCTCATTCAGGAAAGCTTAACGAGGGATAATAAAGGCAAAAGGGAGTGCTTTGTACTTTAGTACTTTATTTCCCGTGCCCTGCTCACACCTTTGCACTCTGCAGCTGGACTGGTTTCACTTGGAATGAAGTCGTTCTCACGCCGTCTCTCCCACCGAGACTTTAGACTCAATGATGCCTCCGAACGCTTATCCTCAGCGCTGCTCTTTACCCAACTCACAGTTAAGTCTGAACATACACTAGTGAGGAAAGCACTCATTCAATATTGGCGCTCCAGTACCTGGGTCGAATCTACTTCGAGGACTAGTTATAAACTTATTGTCGAATCAAGGTTACACATGTAAGGCTGTAACACTCAATAACAAGTACCTGTGTGAATGAGCTGATGAAGAATTCAACAGAAGATCTTAAGTGCGCTCCTCAGTACTTCAACAAGGATTAATTAGTGCGAGATGGAAGGGTAAATTTATTCAATGCTATTGAACCACGGCCGTCAGATATCGTTTGGAAGATAGACCGCCTGATTTGAATGATCGGGCCTCTCAGAAGGAGAAATTGAGCTCAATGGACATTGCCTCAAGGTAAGGTGCTACTGGTGAACGCTAACTGGAGGCGTTCAGCACAGATAAAAATTTGATGGCGGCGAATGTCTCGACTTGAACACGCGCTACGCAGAAGACACTGGGGGGAGCTTGATCGGGATAATCTTAGGCTCAAAAGCGACGTCCTCACTCTTTTGCCAAGGCAGCTTTGTTGCTACCAAGGGGCACCCAACCTCGTGCAAAGCGATGAGTGGTATCAAAGTCTGATGATGTTCTGATGCTGTACCCCCACTCGCTCGTTCTGGAGTCTACAACGACAAAGATCGGTCCTGCTTATGAGAAATAAATGCACGACTCTAAGTATGACCCCGGGAGTGGCATGATTTTTTTTGTGGCATTATTGGATAAAAAAATTGTTGACCGATTCAACGCAAATACACGTGATGCAATCAGAAACGGCAGCGCGCCGACCTACCCAGGGCCCTGCACAAATGATGCCCACGGTAAAGGCACGGCAAGCTTGCCGTGCAAGCTGGCTCATCCTGACGAAGTTCCTCATTTAGGATGCCGAATATGGTGTCCGACGAAGTGACAAAGTATGTGAGTGACTCGACCAGAGCATAGATGAGATGGACCGGTATTTCAAATGCAGGTTATCGTGCACCTCCGGCATCCCTCATCAATAGAGGTGTTCAAACTTTGGTCACTTAGGAGTCAACTCAGTGGGTCTAAAACACTTATGGTGACACTCACCACTCTCGGAACATCACATTCCACAATGGTTGGTCCATGCAGCCGCCAATCCACTGAAGGGCAACCCATTGCCAATGCGGTCATACATCCTCCATTGCTCCACCTCCACGCCTTCCAGTATCCCATCAAGCTCGAGCAGCTAAGCCATGCAGCATTTTAGCCAGTACGGGGATCTCGGGGATGTTGAATAACACTGTGCATCAGTAAAGCCTGGTATAGCTATTGCCACCGAAAAAACTGACATTCGGGTTATTAAGAACGCTCGGACGCACGGGGGAGACTTGTCCGCATTCCCAAATCACAGTAGGCCAACTTGACGCTGCAATTGCCTATTTTTTCCAGACGATAATTGGCAACGGCACAGTGAAGATTGGTTTTCAAGATCAAAGTTTCGTAAAAGTAGATAGAGTCACAGAATTTACAGACTTTGCCTATTTTTTTAATGTGTTGGCGTAATGCAACGACTGTATCGGCACAGATGGAGAACGACCACACATGCAACGCGTACCTCAAAATTTGCCCGCTCCAAATTCACTAGAAATGCTTCCTAACAACAATTTCAAAACTACACTTGGTGGACCCCTCAGTCCAAGGCCGCACACGACGCCTTCAACCCCAGGTGATCCGGATTGAACTCTGCCGTATATTGAACGAAGGAAAAGTTCGAAAAGAGATCGTCCGCAGGGTTGTTGAGGCCCATGGCTGAAAGCAGAGTGAATACTATTTTCTCGCGGAAGTAATACGACTTACTTGTCGCATCATGGAAGACCACCTGCTTGTTATCCAATTTGGGGAGCTGGTCAGAGAGCTTGTACGTCTTCGTCGAGCTGCAAGCAACAAATAATGTTATCTAATTAAGCAGGTGTGGGAGACGACGGCGCGTACCCTGCAGTGGGACCGGTAAACACCGTGAAGCTACCACTCCACACGAGGAGGGTGACGTTATCCACAACTCTGTACGCCTGGACGTTCGCCTGGTGTATGAGGCTTAACGAAAGTTTCCCGGAGCGGTAGGTGCCCCCCGGGCCAACGCTGTGCATTCCAGCGGTCTGTGCGGCGACAGCTGCGGCCCCAAGCCTGCGATGCATTGAGTCGGCTGCCAGTGTGTGGTGCGGATAAAAAGCCAACCCCAATTCCGCTAAGCCTACGCCTACAGTTATGCCGGTTCCTATCCCATTCGCTATTGCAGCAATAGCCGGGACAATAGCGGCGGCCGCGATGCCTCCGGTGATGGTGACCAAGATGACGCCTGCGATAGCGGTGAGAACGCCGGCGACGGCTAGCCCCAAGTTGTTAGCGCTGTAAACGATGAACATGGTGTTGGAGGTGTCGTTCATGGACCGAGGTATAGGAGCCCATGGTTGGATGCAGTGGTTGGCAGATGACTAGTCACTAGGAGGTGTTTTCTTATTTATTGTCAGCAGGACCAGGCGGAAAATGTTGAACGAACGCGGGCCGAATTCAATTTGTTCAGGAACAGTAACTTGAGCAGCATAAGCCAGTGCTTCTGACGTAGGGAGACTTCGAATGGAACATCATCTAAGGTTCAAAGATGAACTGCGATGAACCGGGGGCCGCTGCAACACAATTCGTTGGGCCGTAGCTTCCGAGGCGCATTCACTCCTGGCCGCCAAACACTATTGCGGTGGCGTAGTGTTCTTGTGCCTGGAACTCCATTTAGTTTGAGTGGGAGATGGACATAGGGTTTCAGCGCACGAGTTGAAGAGTTCCCGCACAACATGAACAGGCTTTGCCGGTTGGACTTGGGAAGCGTTTTCGGGGACCAGGTTCCATTGACGGCCTCAAGAATGCAGGGCTGTTCCACCGAGGCCGCACGAAAACCAAAGACCGAACACCTAAATGGTAAGTCGGCACCGGCCGGCATGTCAGAGCGTAGGAATTCTCGAGTTTGCTTACCATTGGGAGATTCGCGGCTGAATCACTCTTCTCTTGCGCCAGACAATCTCCGCAGATGTTGATTCGAAGGATGTTCAGAGTGAGGGTAAAGAAATTCTCGACTCGGAGTTCGCCGTTTGCCATTCTGGATTCGCGGCTGAATGACCCTATCTCCGCAGATGTGGATATGAAAGGTATCGGAAGATGCTTAGAAGCATCGTCAATTCGGCTGAATTGAGGACAAAAGGGTCATAAGTAGCGCGTTTTCCTAGAGAGGAGCTCCTCGCAATATGGGTTCCTACGCGTCCATCATGAACGATTCGCCCCTGACCGCAGGGGAGCTGGACTTGTATGTGAAATTCAACGCAGCTCCGCCACAGGACATGACTGTTCTGTCCTTGGTGACTGAGGCACCAGTTAAGCTTGAAGTTTCTTTCTCAATCAATCACTGCCGCTTACCTTGAGGTATCCACTTGAATGGGCGTTGTCGCCGCCGTGCCCGTGGCCAATGCAACTTTGCAGACGGACACCACCATCGTGCTGGACGAGGATGCCGCATCGGATGCCCTTGGGATCGACCCAGGTAGCCTTGCATTGGGACCTCTACTGTAAGCCTTATGATCCACTCCCGACTTCCCAAACTCACCACATTCAATGCACAGCGCATCCGTCATCGGTGCAGCATCTATCGACGAGGGCTACAGCCTTGTCCCGCGAGGCGACTTCATCAGGACCAACCAAAGCGAAATCAGTCAGCCAGTCTTGCGTGCAGTGGCATCTTGTCAGTGTCAACAACAATGCGGTCGTCGTTTCTTTTCGGGGGAACGAAAAACCTCACGACGGCGAGCATGGTGAATGGCGATAATCGGTCGCCGTTTTTGAGCCAGTTCCTCGAGCAGACTGGCGTTGATACGAGGATCACGAATCCGATTGCGTCGAGTGAGTGCAGATTTTGTGTCGGTTCTCAGCGAGGGTCTGACTTTGATACAGGTGATCCCGCGGCGACGAAGTTGGTGGACCAGTACGAGGCGATGGTGCAGAGCGAGGATACGTCTGTCTTTACGACCAAGAGCACTGCCAAATCCTCTGTATGTTCGTTGATGGGGATGCAGCTTCAGGCGTTGGATTAGGGCCGTTGTTGTCATCGAGTTCCCGTTGAATATGAGCGACAAATGTTTAAAAATCGAATGGATTCGTATGCAGATCCTTGAGACGCAAAGACTCGGAGGCAAGGTCCAAATCCACGGAACGGTGTGCACCACTAAGGGTGGTGGAGGAGAAAAACGAGGCGCGTGTACACTGGTTCATTCAGACGTCGATCTTGACTTCAATCCCCGCAGGGAAGGTTCTCGGCCAGGTCTTTCGTCGTCTGACTCTTCACGGTCTTGGGAGCAGTCACAGTCATCAGCCATTTGACAAAAATCTTGTGATCTTTCGGCCCATTTTAGCTTGGGGGCCGAAAAAAATCCCCCTACACCGCCAACGGTCCTACACGTGGCCGGCGGCTGGACGCGACACGATGACCACATGTCGCAAGTGACTGGCTACCAGCTGAAATAAGGCTGGTATCCAGTCTCGGTCTCACCTGGATCCCAGGGTGTGTACCAGGCAGACCAAAGTGGTACCTATGTCTAGTCCCAATGTAGTCAATCAATATATCTTCCAGCAGGTAAAACGGCACAAAATCATGTATATTGGCAAAATGAGTGTATTACGGAGATTGAAATAGATTTACGCGGTCTCGGCAGCCGCGGTCACCGATGACGCCAGGTCTGCGGTGCCAGCATCGATGAGATCGTCGACCTCCTGCTGGAAGTTGTCGACCCCGGCATCACTGATTTCGTAGTCCTTGACACCATGTTCGCTCTGGTCAATGGTAACAATGTGGCGAAAGGCTCTGAAGAAGGGTGTAAGTTTAGAGCACACGAAAACAGAATAACATACTTTGCAATTTTCTTGGGATTACCTTGCGCCTCGGCCCGAATGGCAGCAAGGCTGGAATCGAGCTTATCCCAGAATTCTGGCCCCGAATCTTGGAGAAACACCGAGCGCTGTAGATGTGATTAGGAATGATATTAATATCGAAGAATATACATACCATAAGCGCGACACGCGCGCAAAGCTCGATGGTGACCTTGCACTGGGTCCCATCGACGAAGATCTTGGTGAGTTTGAAGATGTTCTGGTGGTCCCCGGCCCGGCGCGATGTCCTTGTCAGCCAAACCAACATTGGGACTCTAGAACAACAGTGAAAAGAAGGTACGACGTCGATGTCCGAGAATGCTGGAGGGGGCAGAAGACACCGCGTTCTGTCCGGTACTGGGCCGGTCCGCGAACCGCTGGCGCATTTAAATCCTGACTTCGATTGGCATTGGTTCACTGTGAAAACGTCCGACATCGGTGTCCGAGAATGCTGGAGGAGGGCAGAAGACACCGGGATGCCGTCACTGGCGACGTGACAGGACTTCGGCCCGGGCGAGTCCGGACGTCGGATCATGGGGTAGCCGAGCCGCCGAACAGGGTCTCGACTCTCAAAGCCCTCAAAGTCTCAGTTTAATGGCCCGATGTCATGTTAACCGTTAACACCGGGTGGTTTGAACATTGCCGGTGGGAATTCGGTACTGAGTGTGTTTAAAATACGGTCATTTTACGTTGCATTTTTCAATTTTGGTTGCATTTGCGGGGCTGTGTCACGGTTGAAACCTGGTATCATGTCATTGCATTCATTGTCATTCAACCTTGCATCCCGCCTTTGACTGGTTTCACAGCACATGTGTCATGTTGAGCAATGGCACAATCTCACGCACCCGGCAATCACCGTAGCTGCCGAAGCGAGTCGAAGGCACATCGTTGTATTTTGGGGTGGTTCCTGGACCATTATAAGCAACTATCAGTTCTATAGGTACAATCAAGACCACTTCTATATGACTCGAAACCTCCCCGATGTGGGGCCGCAGGCATTTATTATCGCTGCTGCGGAGAGGCGACACCAACATTTTCATCAGTCAGTCATTACAGCTGTTCCTAAAAAGCTTGACACTCAGGGGGATTTTTCTCTCTCGGTTGTTCCCAAAACGGATTTGGCCGAATTCGGATGAATCTCGTCTTCCAGTGAGTTTTTGACGCAAAGACAGTGAAGCATGCTTTATGTATGGATTACCATTGTCCTGGTTCCATACTTCGCTCTCCGTGCATCGAAAAAGTTTCTCGGCGGCTACTTCGGCTTGAGTTGTCATCAGCGATCAATCAACTTAGGGGGCGGCCCGAAATTCCGGCTCTCCTCGCGGGATTTCGGAATCGTGTTTGTGGAGAGAATTCCAAGCGGAAAGGTACATGAAGTGACTGACAATGGTTTTACAATCTTACTGAGGTATCCCGTGGCCTAAGACCAACGGTTGAAGTGGTCCGGCGGCATCCGTCCGAATTCGGCCGAATCCGTTTTGGGAACGACCGAGAAAAAAATCCCCTGAGTGTCAAGCTTTTCAGGAACAGCTGTAATAACGTCCAGTGAGCTGGATAATGTTATCCGCTTGGTTTCCTCGTCGCGAATAGATTAATGCCATGCTCTTCACATTCCTGCTGTATTACAGTTTAGCTCTCGCACTGCGACTTGGCTTTGGGGGCCACTGCTCCGCATGGCAGTACGAGTCCTGGGAGGGCTGCTTCGCGGCGCTAACTGCAGGTATATTTTCCATCAGTGGAAGAGATACTTGTGGTGTTTGTTGTACGCTGGCCTCCAAAGGCAGCCCTCCTGCCAGTTGAACCATGTTCGCGTGGATTCACTTTGACTGCAGGTATATTTTTTATCAGTGAGATGAATACTCGTGGTGTTGCACGCCGGCTTCCAAAGCCAGCTCTGATGCCATTTCGCTGTTGAACAATTTTCGAGCAGATTTCACTTTTTACTCAGGGATGATCACACTGGAAAGGGGTGCACTGGAAAATTCTGGGCCCCGGGAAATCACTGTGCCACGCCGTGCTGTGCCGCGCCTGCCGTGTTGGCGTGTTGGCGTGTCCCGGTGTAAAACTAAGTCATTCTGTAAGTTGCTCTCGGCCATGAGACGCACTCTCAGGCTGTACTCGAGAGGTATCTCCCACCACCCAAGAGATTTCCCGCCTCAAAGTGTAATCGGTATTGCACAATACTTACGTACTTGCACTCGAACCGCGTTATTTGACGCGGCGGCAATGCAACGCCGCGTGGTCCCTGAGCTAGTTAAGTGTTAAGCATCACCTTGAATCATGTTGCGTGAGTCGATATACATTGGTTCGCCCACCAAAACCGCACTTCACGCACGGTGTATTGACTTTTTAAATTGTCCCAATGTTTGTCGGAATGCCCATTCTGCGACCTGCTCTGATATCATTTTGCAAGCTTGCGTTGATTGATATTTAGTTTGAGGCATGAAGGTATCAAGAAGACCATCAGCTGCAGGGTCTGTGTTTACTACTGGCTTTAAATATTAATGATTGATATGATGTTCATGAGTTCTATTCATCTCCCAAGATTCAGTGCTTCACTGAGTTGAGGATGTCCCCAATGGTATCACAGAGCTTGTGATATTCCACCAAGCATATTAATCTCCGCTGCAGAAATCTATTGAGTCGAGGGAAGTAATTATTTCCCACGGTTGAATTCCGTGGCCTGGCACTTCCAACAGACAGTGCTGCGTCAATATTCCTTTCCATAGGCCGTATGGGGTTTGAAATAGACTGGTCGAGAGACATGAGGATATCATTAGATCTCCTGGACGCGGGATATCCCTTGCAGCAACTATCCAATTGTGCCGAAAGCTTATCCCGATGTTTGACTGGAAGGGATTATCAGTATCTTTTCGATACAATGAAATGCAAGAAATCGTACCACAGACGTGCGTCGGTGTACGGCGATACACAGTCCACGTCATGGCGGTGCACGGCTCAGGCGGTGCACGGTACGCCACGGCAATCACTCCGAAAAAAGGGTCATTTCAGGGCTCCTGATCTTGTTACTGAAACTAGACATATCAGTAACAGAATAAATCAAGCAGATACTGCACCTGAAATAAAAGGTTTTTGACGGACTGATTATGTTGATGAAACGGGTCATATCGGCATCCGTTTCCGCTGTCCCGAAACCTTCCGTTTCAGGCGCGATTTCAGTGATCCGGATACGGCTTCTGATACTAGTGGTATCAGGAGAGTATCAGGCAGCTAGAAGCAATTAGTATCATGCACGGTATTGGGCACCGTCCCGAAACTATTGTTATCGGGCGGCCCGAAATCGGTAAAGAACCCATATCCGGCCGGCCGATACTTATTGTTTCGGGGCACCACCCGAAATGGTACCTGATACTTATTGTTTTGGCTCTCACAATACTCCTCCTGATACTATTAGTATCAGGAACAGTATTGGGAACACCAAAATGGTGTCTGAAACGGCAGGTTTCGGGGGCGCGGAAACTAATGCCGATATGATCCGTTTCAACAACAAAATCAACTTGTAAAAAACTTTTGATTTCAGGTAAAGTATCTGCACAAATTATTCTGTTACTGATATCTCTAGTTTCAGTAGCAAGATCGGAGCCCAGAAATGACACTTTTTTCGGAGTGAATGCACGTCACCGTGCACCTGTGCCGTGCAGTGCCGTGCAGCACCGTGCAGCGGCGTGCTGGTTCATAATTTTCGCATATTCGCCTATATTCACCACCATGCATCCAGTACTAACCTTGGATGATATCCTTTCTTCGTAACCTGTTGATCTCAATGAGTTATCAGGTACTTATTCGCACATTGTGTCCCCCGACAGAGGCTGATATCTTCCAACTAAACTCGTGCTCACTCTTCCAATACTCGCAGGTCCCAGCATGTAGGTACCTGACCCACAACCACAAAATCTTCCCACTTCCACACTTCTGGTGCGCGCGCAGAAGTGTCGCCATTTTCGGACATCGCGATCGCGATCGAAGGCAGTTATTTTCGTAGCCCTTGGCTTACCTTCGACTCGGCAGCACAATGGTCTCTGTATGTATCTGCTTGTCTTCCATCCGAGGGTCCTGTCTCTCCCGAGTTTATGCGGCGTATGGTTCACCACACCAGCTGCTCCGACATTTTTTCCTGAAGCACCTCTGCCTGGGGGGTGTAAATTGTTCCCTGTGTTTCTGCATGTTGCCTTGAGCTCTGTACTGTTTCTCAGTGTCTGGGCGCCATGATTCGCCTCCGGCTTTCCCAATCTTCGATCCGGTATCCCTCTTCAAAGCTTTCTCTTTCTGTCGTCGGCCAACACGAACCATAGGAAGTATTACGGGCTATATATGCAGGACAGAAATAAGTGTCTACTGCTTCAAATGGAGAATACTGGGACCCCGTGAGGCCAATAGGGGAGATGCCTCCCAAAACGGCGGAGAGGTTTCAATTTCCGGAATCTGCAGTTGTTAAAGCAGAAGAGATCTCAATTGAGAATCTGTACAGACAATTTGTGGCGGCAAATCGGAGGGAAGGCGGATATTCAGGCTGTGTTTGCCAATACTGATCTATCTTCTTCCAGTTAAAATAATCTCAGGTGATGGGTGCACTCTCAATGTGGGACTGCGGGCATCTGTTCCCAAGGTATTTCCTGTAAGGAAATCAACATGCCAATCCAGATTGCCCTCCTGCCGACCGTGAGCAAGATCACCTTTGATTTGTGCCTTGAGTATCTGGAAGAATGGCTGTTTGAGAACTTGGAGCATGCCAGCATCACAGGCATTGGTCTACCGACTCGTATTTTGCGGTCAGTTGGTTATCTAACTTATGTTGTGAAGAAGAGCTGAACAGCTTTGAACGATTGAGCTGGGACCTGAATTTTTTTTTTTTCACAATGATATAGAAGATGGGGACAACTTGTTGAGGGTTGACGAGCCGAAACGGCAGTTCGGCGATACCGCCGCTGTGACACACCACTACTTCGACTGTGCACCAAGAGATAGTGGAATCGGGCAAGCTGCACACTCACTGCGTTCCGGGGTCACCTAAACTCAGCCTAGGCTGACCTAGACTGACCTGTCTAGGTGAGTGTAGGTCCCTAGGCAGAGCTAGAAATATGAGTCTAGGGCTTAGCGGAACGCAGTGACTGTTTTCAACTGATTGTGGCACACCACTGCTTCCGCCCAAGGACCTGCCGGAGCGTGCGGTTAATTTATTAGCCAATGTGTTCAACAGGTGTTGCTACTGACTCATTGTTCAAGTCATCCAGAAACCAAGTAGTTCACACAACGAGTGGGTGAGATATTGGATTCCGTAAAACTAAAGAAACTAACTACCGCCATCTAATTATATACTGTTGTACATCCCCATCTAACTACAATGCCTACACAAAGTACAAGCCGAAGCCTACGTATTGAACAACGGCCGCAGTGGCCGCAGTGATCGCGGTCCGGGAATGTCGGGAGCGGTGATGCCGACTGATGCAGGCTGCGCGTCCCTTACATGCTCAAAGCCATTCAAAATCAATTGGCGGACTCTTATCACGTCGTCCACTTTGACCCACATTTCCCGTATGCGTCAAATGATCGCTGGTTCGCTTTTACATCCGCTCCCGACGTGACGGACAGCGCAGGCGCGTCGAACGGTAGCGCACTCGATGTTTCTTAACACGGTGGGTTCTCTCCATCAACGATTGCATCAGCGGCTGCCTCGCAAATCAACGGCTAGGGACTTGTTGGCAGCCGTAGACGGGTATCAAAATTCGAAATCAACCTCAGCCTTCTGGCCTACCGTAATGAGTGTGACTGGAAGACTTCATATGCAGCATGGTATACATTTATTGTTGGAACAATATTTGCACTGTTCACCAGCACAGTAGTGTGTCTCTCTCCGTTTTATTTTGGCAGAGTGACCGGTATTGACTCAGAGTTTTACTGGCCCCATAAGCAGTGCTGATGACAACCTTTCAACTCACTCAAATATGATGCTCACGCCAGCACAAATTCACCAACCCATCATTTCAACTTCCCACGGTTTGATTCAGGCACAGAATTTGGTTTCATGTCCGAAAGAGGCCAGGTCTCATCACTGGATCAAATGCGGAGTTCGAATGATCAAACGGGGGGTTCCATGGATAATTCAGCGGGTGTACATCCAGAAAGAGGCCCAGCCATCATGTTAAAGTGACTTAATTAATGAGTATGTACTCAGTTTCAGTCATTAATCCGTGTGCGGAGAGGGCAGCCGCCTGGCGGGCTGAAGTGAATGGTGTGGCAGAATTGGTGCGGCCCTGGTGCAAGGGGATAAAAGCGGCCGTGTCAGCATATGTGTATATATTCAATATATACACTGTCTGTGATGTTGCATGACAATATAATATTGTCATGCAACATTACAGACAGTACGCGTGGCCGTATCGTTATGCCGAATTACGCGCGGCTTTCTCGGCATTTAAAAAGTATGGCACCTCGATAGACCCTAACCAGGGTCCAGTACACTCAAATTTGGTAACATGAGTCCTGTTTGAATCTGTAGCAAAGGACAATGAACAAGCACTGAGGGACGAGGGATTAGCTTCCCCGAAACAAGGCCTAAACACCTGATGAGTTATACAAATAATATCGAAAACCGGCACGCATAAGCATTGAGCCCGCATTTCCCAGCATGTCTGACTGAGAAAAAGCTCAAGACGCGGAGCAGAGCTCGTTAGACGTCGCAAAGCTAACTCGGCAGTATATTGGGTACCTAAATGCGCATTAGGACCCGCCAAAACCTGCCCGCAGACCTCGTAAAAGTTCTATACTAAAACGAGTGAGGGCCAGTCTGCGAGTCCTTCGACTCTTTAAATTGCACCCTGCCTCGAAAATCCGGACCCTTCGACAGCCAGCGGTGCCTTACCCATGGTAGGAAACCCTCCTCGCCCCTGCAATGAACGACCAAGAGAGCGAACGCCTCTGGCGACCATGTGCGGTCCGACGTCGTAGGAATGGCCAGCGATCTTACCGTCCCGCGTGATGCGTCAGGCCAAATGTCTTGTCGCACGGCGGAGTAGCGAGCTGCGATCCTTCTGTCGTCGCCAGGAATCTTCGCCACCGGACGGGCGAAAACGGACACATCCGCGGCGACCCGAGTCCACTGCTGCGGATGACTCATGAGGTCACGAGCCGGAATAATCCTCCCAACGCCCACTCTCTTTCGCGACCTTTGAACGCTTACTCGACATCCAACAAGTCTCTTACTTATTGGGGTTCATCTATGTAATCCGGGAGCCAATACTGGAACGAGTGCAAGGGGTGTTCTTAACGGCAACTTACGGCGGTCCCGGGGGCGAATTGCGAGTGTCGTATGGTGTGTACCTGTATAGACCAGCACAATCCTATCATATTACCTCTATCCTGGGTTCCTTGCCCCCTGGAATTTATTGCACTACTTTTCTACCAGACGTCGGATCTTGTGGGCACAAATCTACCCGCTGAAAGCTGGAATTGATCTTGCTCGCCGTGCCCGACTTTCCTATCTTTTGGATGGGAGATTTGTCTACCAGGCCCAAGTTGTACTATTACAGCAGAGGCCTGAGTATCAGCTCCGCAATTTCCACACTCCGAACAGCAGAAGGAGAAACTCATCGCAAACACTTGTCATTCAGATTTAGAGATATGCAAGCTGTCAAAAGGCATCTGTATATTGAATCACTGAGATAAAATTTTCACATATGCACTTTCAGAAGTAGAATGCGCAAGATGTGCCAATTAATTGCTGTATACGTATCAACAGCTGAGATGAAATTCCTCTGCTGCGCACTTTTTCATGGAATCCGTGAGACGGTACTTCAATCTGTTCACAGCGGTAAAGTGAAAATGTGTCCGTAGCATACATTAGACGTCGTGTATGTAGATACGGGACCCGCCTGTTCCTTAATGGGACCGCGGCGGTTAAAATCTACTTCCTTCCTTCCTTCCTTCCATAAGGGGCAAATGATTGATTGTTGAGAACTCAATGACAGGTACATCTACGTCATGGCAAAAACATGGAAATTTTACGCGGTAAGAAGGAATCAAAGAACGAGTCTAAAAATAAATTTTTAGGACTCGTAATAATATATTACCTGGTTTTTGAGGGCCAGTGCTTTCGCATGGCAGTACGAGTCCGGATCTTTTGTTCCTAAATTTTAGCCGTGGTGCCCGGTCTGGAGAAAATGACGCGGGGCGGCGCGCACCGGCGCGCACTGACGCGGCATTGACGCGGCACCCCGGAAAGTTACTGAATGGCGTCCTAGGGTTAGGACAGGGTTCTAGTTACCTCTAAAACACTCTTGCATGAATATAGAATGCTTCTCCAGTGTTTATATACAATTTCACTTAAATTGCATTGGTCCGATGTCGAACTTGGAATATTATAGTCCAAATCAGACCTGCAATTCTGTAGTTGGGCTAAAAGGTGTAACTAAGTATCTAACAAGCTTTCCGACCACTGAAGACCAGTGTCAAGTTCAGTGTTGCCGCGCTGCTGCCGCGCCAACGTGCGCGCCGGCGCCGCGTCAGTGCGCGTCACTGCCGCGTCAATGCGCGTCACTGCCGCGTCAATGCGCGTCAATGCGCGTCAATGCGCGCCGCTGCCGCGTCAATACGCGCCACCACTGTGAAAGCGTTCATAATCAGCAAAATACACTCTAGGAAGCCGAACACACGGTTTGGGCCACTGAGGTCTGATTTTCTGCATGTCACATTTCAACAATACCAATATTTGGCTGAACAATGGGTATTGCCCACATTTTTGGCCTGGAGTAAATGTCGCGGCATCTGGGAAAGTTGTTACAATACTTCTGTAGTTCGTTCGAGCGCTGTATGGTGCATATCGGGTGCATCTTCGGAGGTTAAACACAGGAACTGAACCTGACCTGTAGGACTTAGAGCATGAAAATTATGAGTTTTCCCCGTGTTGTATGCTTCGCAGGCGTAAACGAGAATCTCATAAGAGTTTTACCTGCAAGGATAATAAGCTTGACTGTTGCCGCACTGATGCCGCGTCAACGAGCGTGCCGGTGCACGTAGGCCCTCCAAACAGCTGTGCAACCACTGTTTCCTTCGGGCTGGAGTGGGAAGGGCGACATTAACTATGTTATTGACATGGTGATAGTGCACATACTGTAACTCCCAAACGAGAACTATCCCAATCTCTGTCTAGCTCGGGGTTACCGGCAGAACTCGTAAGGGTGCAAATTCCGAGAAAAATGTGTATTAAAATGCCTGGCAGAGTTGAAGAACCATCGAGGGCCACTTAAATCGAAACAGGATGACTTGGTATGGTTTCCACTGTGCGTATCAGAAGAGATACAACCTCAACGGCCTCTAGTCTGTCCAATATATGGCTGCAATCTCCGCTCTGGAACAGAGGAGGTGCAGTCAAGGGTTCCATCATTACAAGATCTGACCCAGCGAGAAACGACTTGTGATCGTAGCTGAGTGAGGCGTGGAGGAAAATGATGAAAAGAAGATGGAATTCTACCCGTTTTGAAGCAATGCCTCGACCCCCCTTTCTCGGACTGAACTAGCTTTTGGTAAGGTGCCCACTGGATCTTTGAATACCGGCTAAGTGTCTACGGTTCGAGTTGAGATATCCGGTGTAGATTATTGCCTTTCCACGAGGACAGTGATTATCGAGATACTAGCCAAACGAAGTGAAACATAACTCAGTCAACCATTCCACCCCACGGCAACAACCAATTGTTTCAAGTCGGAGCTTAAAAACACAAGTGTGACTTGACACCTAGACGAGAACAACACTACCAGACTGCTCTGGCCGTATGTGACAAGGATGAAGGGCCAGCACTCTGCGAATTGAACCGTGGGAATTCACCATCATTTGGGCCAAGAAGACACAAAAAATGCAGGATTTCAATAAGCATTTTCTAGGAAACCCCCAACACTCAGGTCACTCAAGTCGGATCCAGTCGACTGCATTGACTCGGAGGTCGCAGCAAGTCAATCAAATAACTTGACTTAACTCCGCTCGAGTCGACTTCCGTAAGTCGACTCGAGGAGGTCGAGTCGGAAGTCGCGGCAACACTAATACGGCTACCAGAAAATCAACACAACCAACTTGCAACATAGCTAGGTCCAGGTTAGTGGGATTCGTTCATTCACTTTGTATTGAGACATGTTTGCTCGAACTGGTCTCGAGCTTAAAGTTCAACACCAGTTCACTCCTTGCAGTCTCTTCTCTTTCCACATTTACTGACCTTCCTCCACCCACAGAAAGATGTTCGATACAGAACCGTATCACGCTAAGTCCTTCGACTTAAACTCAGGATAGCTTTGATGCAGTTACTTATTACATTCGTGCCTTGAATTCCCTTGGCTCGTGATAGAAATATGTATATTTTCGGTCTGAGGTATCACTATGATTCACTGCACTGTTGAGAAGGACATGTAAGCACTGTGGTCTGGATGTAGAAGGAACAAGAGGGTGCCAGTCATAATAGTCGGAAATAGTATGCATGATGGAACCGCGCGAGCCAAGTCTCGACTGTGGACCCCTCTCTCAATCTTCCAGAATGGTACGTGGGTAAAAGCATCTTTGTCGGTCAATCCATCTAGAAAAATTCCGAAACCCCCGGGAAACGCTTGAAGCCAAGTTCAGTGTCAAGTACTCAACACATTAGTAAGAGAAAATATTGTTCAATTCCCCACTCTCGACTTTGAACTATGTTCCACATTCTGGTGTTGATCATCCTTCTTCCTCCTTTTTTTTGGGACAGCCTTTCCCATTCATTCAGATCCAGAAACTAGTGGGAACTGTGTCCAAGGCCGGTCCTAAGCAAAAATTGGGAGTAATTTACAGTGAATTCAACAAACTTTCAAAGTGGGGCTTTCATGCTGAATGGGTGTATTCTGATGAAAGAACACATATCCCGTTATCCCCACGGTCCAGGTTGGGTTGGTTGCAAAAAGAAAGGCAGCGCGTCAATTTACCCGTTATGCCGCGTCAGTGCCGTGCCGGTCCGCGTCAGTGCCGCATCAGTCCGCGCCGGTGCGCGCCGCCCCGCGTCATTTTTACCAGACCCCGTGGTGCCGGACGGCCCGAACTTCCCCAAATGATGATGACACCCGAACTTCGACTTGACTTCGATAGTTTGTGCGCGACCGCAACTCACTCAGCGCTCAGCCTCGGCACAACTGCACTATAATTATCCAAACCGATCATGTTTGCTCGATCCCACCTTCCTCCTCGACCAACTCCAACTCTCAAACCATCTGACACGTTCCCACTCGGGCAATTACTTCAAGGCGTATATTGCAGCGCACAAGAGTTGCTCACCCCTTCGATGCAGGCTTCCTCGGTCCTGTAAGTTCCCGAATTTCCCGTTACTAACACAACTCCGCCGCGTGGTAATACCATCGTGATACCACATCGTTCCTACGGCATCTACAACAACACTAGTGAAATGTTTGGCCATCTGTGAGTGATAAATCAATCCCCGTAACCTCAACGTGACGGTGGGTGTAAATCTCAACTCTTCATCCAACAGTATACCCTCGGAATTAATACATACACCAGTATGGGGGGAACTTCATGGATCGTGGTAAGTCTCCGCATTTTCGTGTGGTTTCCGCTCGCTCTGCATTGTGGACACTGTCCTCCTTCCTGATTAAATTGATGCTGAAACCATTGGCTTAGAGTGAGGCTATTCCCAAATACTTCACATAGGGTTGCTGTAGTCAACACATCAAGATACTGGCCAAATGTACCTGTTACACCAGGTGCGGTGTACCCGCAGCTACCACAGTGTGTCATCGCATTTCCATAGCTGCGGCGAGCTGTAACTGCCATAAGCAGCGCATCTAGTTTTATATTCTCGGGTCCCCTCGGAAAGTCTGCAGCATTCTGCAAGTTCAGCTGTCGACGTACCACATCTCGGGCCCGCTCCGGAACATCTCTGTTGTCCTTCATGGCTATGGCCCACAACCCAAGGATAGGACTGTAAGTTTTGAGTCTTTGTGTCCAACTCTCAGGATCATCATTCCATATCGAGGCAAGCGAGGTGAAGAGGGAGTCATATCCGCAGCTATAATCTGTGTTGTCCCAAATTAAACCCATCGGACCCGCAATTCCACCAGCCGCTGCCGGTATAACCTGCTTCGCGGTACCAGTGGCTACCTTCTTCGCGGGGGGTATCTCTTCGTGATCTGGAGCCTTTCTTTTCTTTGGTTCGCCGTCTTTTTTCTCCGTCTTTTTCCGCTCTGATTTTTCAATTGTGGGGTTCCAGCTCCCGT